>LOEQ01002470.1:376924-387847 GCA_001685075.1 Bramus lutescens
CAGAGGCGGGTGGCAGTCAGCACAATCCGAGTCCCTCTGCATTCCGGAGTTCCCTCTGCGGTCCCGACTCCCTGCGGATCCCGGTGGCCTTTCCAGTCGGGACCCGGCGTGGTCCAGGTTTCTCCGAGGTCGGGGCTCCTTCTGTGCTCCGCGTCTCTCGCGCCCTGGTTCCTTCTGCCTTGCGCACCCCTGTAGCCCGGTGTGCTGAGCGCCCAGCGCCCAGCTTTCACGCACCGAGCCCGGCGGGGAGTCCGGCTCTTGCGTCCAGAACCGCGGTGGCTGGGCATGATGGTCCCTCCTGTCCTGCTGCTCTTTCTCCTGTCCTCGGTGCTAGGCACCGAGCAGCCGCAGGTCGTCACTGAGCATCCGAGTATTGAGGCATCCCTGACCGGGACCAACGCTTCGCACTTCTGGACCAACTACACTTTCTCCGACTGGCAGAACTTCGTGGGCAGGAGACGCTACGGGGCCGAGTCCCAGAACCCCACGGTGAAAGCCCTTCTCATCGTGGCTTACTCGTTCATCATTGTCTTCTCGCTCTTTGGCAATGTCCTAGTCTGTCATGTCATCTTCAAGAACCAGCGCATGCATTCTGCCACCAGCCTCTTCATCGTCAATCTGGCAGTGGCAGACATCATGATCACGTTGCTCAACACGCCATTCACTTTGGTAAGGATAGGCCCTCCCGGGCTTCTCTTTTCCTGATGCATGGGTCTATTCTCTCTCCTCTCTCTACTCCTGTCGTTCTGTCTCTTCCAGGTCCTCACCCTCCTCCTTCCACCTCCCATCCTCTGTCACTTCAGCTTTTATTTTGTCTTCATGTCCTAATCTTTGAGAGTCTTTTCTTTCCTGTCATCCCTCATTATTCCTTCCTCCTCTGTCTCCCCTTCTTTCTTTTCCCTCTTCCTTTCCAGGCCAGAGTTTCTGCAGCTGGTAGCACTGATTCAATGAGTCAAGTGTCTGCAGCTGGCTCTAAAGGATTGCCCATTCACTGTGTGACTTCCCTGGTCACAGGCATTTGAAATGAGCAAACAGTAAATCGGGTTCCTGAAATGTTAGCAGAGGCAATTAGGCCACTTCTTGTCCCTCAAGTCAGCCTGTGAAGGGCCTGCCTCCCACCCATTCCCAGTGCTGCTTGATGGGTTGTCTGAACAGCAGCTGTCATTTGTTGATGGAGTCTGAAGCATCTTTCCGGATGCTGGTGGGTTCCTCTGTGTTCCCTTGGTGGCTTGACAGAGAGGCCCTATTAGATGCTTGCTCTGGGAGGGAATAACATGGAGATTGCCTGGAGCCTGGGGTGTGGGACATTTGCACAGGGTAAGCAAGTGGCTCCCTTCTCTGAGCCTCTGCTCTTCAGCAAAGGTGCTGCCCTGTCCCTTAGTGACCAAGGAGTTTACGGATGGTTTGAAATAGTGAGGGGTGTGGCTGAGCAATCCCAGTGACAGACAGTTCATCTCTATAGCAGAGTTGCATCCCTTTCAATGTATGGAATAATGTGTTATTCGAGTTATTAACCAAGCAGAATATCTATCTATCTATCTATCTATCTATCTATCTATCTATCTATCTATCTATCTATCTATCTATCCATTTATTATCTCACATACAAATGAAGACAGAAAAAGATGGATCCTTGCAAGTTCATTGCTCCATGTGATATCCCTCCAAATTTTCCATCTTCAAAACATTCCCATTCTCTCTCGCACTCTCCCTTCTGAGAGCATATTCACATAATATAAGGAAACTAAGGCACAGAAGCCCAAATCTTGTCCACGGCCACCTGCAGAGCCAGGAGAACTGTATCCTTTCACTCCCATTCCCTGGTGTGTGCACTAAGTCACCAGTGGGAGTGGGGGTTCCTGACTCATGTTCTCCTTTCACTGCTCCAAGACACCAACTCCCTTCAGCCTATACTAACCAATCGCTCGATTGGTGGCCATTCAGGCTCTCCTAGGCACTGACCAAGGACATGAAGGCATCCCAGTAATGCTCTGTGCCTTGCTGTTCCTTAGAAATGCTGCATCTTGGCTCTCTGTGGTTCCTCCCTTGCCTTCTTATCAGAGAAAGGGCAAGCTGGGGTGGGTCTCGGATGAAAGCTGCAAGGTTTTGCCACTGTTGTTCAGAGGTGGGCTGCAGGGTCAGATATACATAGACATGAAGGGACAAAGAAGGAGTGACATCTGGGAGCTGAATGACCCAGGGAACTCCTGTGAGAAGGGACTCTGCCTTTCCTACATGACAAAATAGAGCAGCCTGGCTTTGAACCTGACCCATGGAACCTCCCCAGTCCAAGCTACTGTAGAACTTCCAGAGTGTTGCTCTGTGCACACAGGTGGTGAGAAGTGGGATCTTCAAATCCCTCTGCCTTCTCACTGGAAGAGAGGCATCACATTTGGCTGCTTGGTGACAGTAACCTCCTCCTGGGCCCCTCTTCCCAGCTCCTGTTTTACTGCAGTCAGCATGAAGACTGGCTCTCTGATCACTGAGACAATAATAAACACTTGCTTGTAGTTCCCAAGACAGAGACATGCAGACATGCAGACATGCAGTGGGGTCTGGAGGAGGCAGACCCTCATCCTGACCCAGCAGAGGTCAAAGGAGACTCTACAAAGGCTGTGACATTTCAACAGTTGTACAAGAGCCAGGTCTTCTGGGTTGAGACTAATGACCAGTACACACAGTGCAGAGGAAGCAGGAAAAGCCCGAAGGAGGAGCCACTGAAGCGCAACTTGTGTTGCAAGTGACCAGGTGAAGGTGTAGGTACAGGAACCAAACACACATCAGAGTGGGCAAGGGAAGGTGGGGTGGGCCAGAAAGAGAGGCTGGGCCAAGTGTGTCAGGCTTAGGGTCTCTTGAAGCATCTGTCTTCGTCTGGGTGAGTCCCACATGCCAGCAGCCATGTTCTGCCTGAATCCATGGGGGCAAGATCAAGAGCAGGGAGTTACTGGGAAGTTGGAAGGGGTGGTATCCCACCAGAAGTTTTGCTTTGCTCACTTGCTGATTGTGGGTGGGAGGCGGAGGGACTGAAGATGGCCTGCTTTGTAACCTCAATGGCTCCTCCAGGGCATAGGGCAAAGCCTTGGGTCTTCTGTCTCCCTGAGGAAAGGTAGCCAAACTCGACCCAACTTTCCTGTACACATGCCAGGCAAACACCCAACTCCTCATTTCCCAACAGACCCTGATCCGGAGTTGTTGGCTGTTGTCCTAGGCTCCACATATGAGTCCTCGCTCACCTTAAATATGTCCTGTGTAGTCAGAACGGCAGTTCAGAGGCTAAGGTGCTGGCTAAGTATGGCATGTTGTACACACTCTACACCTGCTTTCTACCAGACATGATTTTCATAACCATATGTGAAAGTGTGAGCCTGCTTCACAGGTGCAGGAGAGAAGACTCGGAGACCCCAGAGTGGGAACGAATCAGCTATGCTGGGGAAAGCCCAGTGGCCCATACTTCAGCACAGTGCCTGTAATATTCCTTGGCTGGGAGGGCTAAGAAGCCTCTGGAGAGGATGCTCCTCAGATACCAATTAGAGGCATACCTGTGTAGCTGTCAAGGCTGGCCCGTCCTCGGATCTGTCTTACACCTACCAATCCACTAAGGTGACAGCAGCAAGTGGCAAACTCTGTCAATCTGAGTCATGAGAGAACGCCTGTCTCGACTGTCAATCTCTTCCTTTGCCTCACTCCACTCCCACCAGGTGACCCATTTGCCCTGTGTCTGACCCTCTAGGGGGTACACTCTATATTCAGTCCCCTCCCAGATCAGATGTGCCTTGGTCAGAACTGACGCTCCATCTCTCCTGGACACAAGACATTCCTCACAGGGGTTGCTCCAGGCCTGAGTGAGCACACAGCCTTGTATGCTGCTGAAGGAGGACCTTGTCTCCCCCAAGGGTCCCATTTCTCCCCACCCTAACCTTCACCTTTCCAGGTGTCTCCGCTCAGGTGGTCAGCTGCAGGATCGTCATACACGTGAGGCTGAGTATAGCTCAGTGGTGGATCACTTGCACACTGTGTGTGACTCTGTGTCAGATCTTTTACACACACACACACACACACATGCATGCATGCACACACGTACACACACACCCCTTCCAAGCACAGTCAAAATGCTATATTGTGACTTTTTGGAGATGTTTCCCTGTTAGACCAGGTTCCATTCAGCCAAGAATTTTATTACCCTTCAAAATGTCAGCTTCCAATTTCTAATAATCACCTCCTAACAATTTGCTGGGCAATTTCTCCCATTTTTACAGATTTTGCAATAAACCTTTCAGGTAAGTATTCTGAAACCATTTTTTTGTAAAAGGGAAAACTGAGGTTAACAGAGTTTATCGGCTAAGGCTGCACAGCAATGAATAGTTGTGGAAAGGCTAGCCTCCTGAGCAAGCACTTTTCCTAAGCTCTTCTGATCCTGATGGTCCAGGGCCATGATTGGGGTTTGGTGAACTCAATGATCAAGAATGGGTTATGTTGGGGAAAGCCATGTGGTATGTGCTACGGCACAGTAGCTGGAAGATTCCTTCACTGGGAGAGCTGAGAGGCCTCCTGAAGAGATGCTCTTCAGAGACCACTGAGAATTTGAGCTGGGTATCAGTCAAGGTCTATCCAACCTGACATCTACAGCTAATCTGTCCATCCCTGATGTCTGCATTCTATCCATCCTGTCCACCCCTGACATCTGTACCCATCTTGTCCACCCCTGACATCTGTACCCATCCTGTCCATCCCTGACATCTGTACCCATCCTGTCCACCCCTGACATCTGTACCCATCCTGTCCATCCCTGATGCCGGTATCCACCCTGATGTCTGTATTCTACCCACAGGTTCGCTTTGTAAACAGCACATGGGTGTTTGGGAAGGGAATGTGCCATGTCAGCCGCTTTGCCCAGTACTGTTCTCTGCATGTCTCAGCACTGACACTGACAGCCATTGCTGTGGACCGTCATCAGGTGAGGGCACCCACTCCTGGCACCATCCTTCACCTCTGACTATGCTTGCCTGGTGTCTGTAGGGAAAGCTCTCTCAACAGTGACTCATTCAGCCCAGCTGTCAGCCTGTGCACTTGTCTCCTTGTTGATCAATTCTGGCAAGGGCACAAGGGATATTAAACCCTTTGGTAGTTGCAAAAGGTTATTTCCCCTTTGTTGTCAAAGTGAAGACTCACTGCTGGCATTTCCCATCTCTAAATTTAATGAATTATTTTGGTGGTAGAAAATCAAACCCAGAAAATTACAGATAGAAAGGAAGAAGCAAGTAACTATAGGTCGGAGAAAGCTTTCAATTGAGAGATGGAGTCTCTGGCCCAGACTGTGTAGGAGGAACACAAACCAGGGTGTCCCGATGGCAGGAGCAAGTAGGATGTGGTAGCACAGGAGTGAGTATGTGGGGTAATGCCCATGGGTGGTAGGCACTCAAAGAGGACCCAAGGACATCCATTTAGGAAAGGCCTGGTACTTGTTAACTCTATGATTCATGAGCAGCACATATTGTTGATTATTCAGTGATTCTCAACCTTCCTAATGCTGTGACCCTTTAATACAGTTCCTCTTGTCGTGGTGACCCCAACCATCAAATTATTTTTTGCTGCCTCTTCTTCTACTTTTCCTCCCCCTCTTCCTTCTCCTTCATGTTATGTCAGGAAACAGGTTCAGAAATGCACACACACAGCTTTCCCATGATCATATGACCAAGCTCAAATGAGGATCAACATCTGTCTGGCTCTAAGTCATGCTCTGACCGCTAGACTGTCTTGCTCTGTGATAATTTAAGCAGACTCATGAGGCAAGTATCTTTAAGACAGAGAGAATCAAGGTTTGCTTTGAGATGATCTGAGAAGCATAAGGGCCAATGGAAAAATGATTTCAAAGACTCACACTAAAAGCATCATGCACTGTGAGGAATGATTTTCTCGGAGGAATAAATGGTCAACAGTGTCTCATGTCACCAGCCACATCTAGGTGCCTTTGTGTGACAGCTTTATAAGGATGTTCTTAAAGCAGTTTGCACATCAGAAGAGACATGGACTGTCCAAATTTGAGATATCTCTATTTCCAAAATGTCATGATCACGTCAGAATCAAGTCTTCATGCAGTACAAAAGCATCAAAGTCAGCTGAGAAAAGTCTGCACACAGCTACCTCTGGTCAATCCCTACTAATTCCATCAGAGCTCTGGGGTACCTCTGCCACAGGACCCAGTCTCACAAAGGGAAACGCTGTTAACGTCCATCTCTATTTAAGCCTCTTAGAAGAGTTGATTGGCTGCCACACAATATCAATTTCAAGATGCAGTTTTGCCCCACACCTGTGGTACTGGCTTCTTGTTAAATGCATGGAAGCCAGTCTGTGTTGGAATTTAGTAATGGCTTTACTAGGTGCTATCAAATCCACTTCTGCAGTGGGTGACAGGAGATTACCCCTCATGGTCAGAACCCACCATATCATCCAGGGTCTGGAACCATTGATCTCCAGGAGATGGGGCTGAGCCTGGGGTCCCTTCTACTAGGTTTGTACCCTACCCTCACCCCTACCCTGCTCTTCTCACTCACAAGAGGCCCTGGGACTGCCAGGAGTCACAGAGTCCATGTGACCCCCTGGAGCTGAGCTGAAGTCAGAGTGAGCTCCCTTCGATGCTCAGCTGCCTGGTGCAGCTCAGGGGCCGCCTGGATTCTTACCTGCTTCTGACTTCAGTGGAGCCACCCTTTGCTTGTTTTCTAGGTCATCATGCATCCCCTGAAGCCTCGGATCTCCATCACCAAGGGTATCATCTATATTGCTGTTATCTGGGTCATGGCCACCTTCTTCTCACTGCCACATGCCATCTGCCAGAAACTGTTTACCTTCAAGTACAGGTGAGATGTGTCAGTGGGAGCAGCCTAGGGTTCAGGGGAGGTTGTAACCTACTGACCCTCTCCAGAGTGCACCTGGACCACAGTCACAGGGAGTCAGCCAGAGCCCCCTGGATATGACTCTTCCTGGTAGCTGTAGGTACACCTACCTCACTGCCGACGGCCTCACTGAATCCCTCTTACCATCTCTCAGTCCATGCCTAGTTTCTCTGTTGTTTTCCCTGTGTTCTTTTCAACTTTAGCTCTGCCTTACTCTTTAGCCTGTTTGCGAGGACAAGGCAGCTGTTATCAGCTTCTGCCACCAGGAGGCCTGGGCTCACACAGGCAGAGATGGTCTCCACTCTGTCACCAGGAGGCCTGGGCTCACACAGGCAGAGATGGTCTCCCTTTGCCTTGTTTTAAATGAGCAAGATTCCAAGTCTCGCAGAACTTAGAAACAAAACAAGCACGAGCATCAGCTTCTGAGGCAGGATTCTGAGACAGGTGTCTCTGCCAAGATCCAGCTGGGTCCTCACCAGAAACTCCTTCTTTCCCACACTCTCTTTAAAAACTACGATCTACTTCCTTATAGCCTGTCTCCATGCAGACTCAGTGGAAGGAAGCTAGCATTTGAGATCTGTCTGAGGTGAACACCTAACTCACTACCTCCACACCACACACCTCAGGTCATAGGCGCAGACCGTGAGCTCATGGGTGGGGTGGGGCTTTGATTGGACTCAGCTAGTTCCCTGGGAATCAGCTGCCCCCTCCTTCAGCGTCTTCCTGGCATGTGTGAAAAGCTAAGAAGCCACAGACACGGCTAGAGGCCTGCTTCCCACGTAGTCTCCCTATCTCCATCATGGGTTTCCCTTTGGGATGAGAACTGAGTACAAAGGGGACTCTAAGATTTCCTCAAGAAGGAGCAGAACCACTGCTGTTTCCTTCCTTCTTCCTTCCTCATCCATTCATTCATTCATTCGTTCGTTCTGCGGGGCCCACTGTGTGCAAGGCATGATGCTAGGTTCAGGAAACATGGAGTCTGGAGTCTTCCTATCTCTATTAAAGGCCCTACCTTGTGGGGAGACCGAAGCATGATGGGATAATTAGGCCACAGTGTCAAAACATCTGTAGCAGATGTGCTCAGCCTGGGGTAGGGAGGAAGTGGAAATACTGATTTCCCCACTCAGTCTGCCCTGTCCCCATCTTACGCTTTCCCTCCCTTTTGGTTCAGCGAGGACATTGTGCGCTCCCTCTGCCTGCCGGACTTCCCAGAGCCGGCTGACGTCTTCTGGAAGTACCTGGACCTGGCCACCTTCATTCTGCTCTACCTCCTCCCACTCTCTGTCATCTCGGTGGCCTATGCCCGTGTGGCCAAGAAGTTGTGGCTGTGCAACACCATTGGCGACGTCACCACAGAGCAGTACCTGGCCCTGCGGCGCAAGAAGAAGACGACCGTGAAGATGCTGGTGCTTGTGGTGGTCCTCTTTGCCCTCTGCTGGTTCCCCCTCAACTGTTATGTCCTCCTGCTCTCCAGCAAGGCCATCCACACCAACAACGCCCTCTACTTTGCCTTCCACTGGTTTGCCATGAGCAGTACTTGCTACAACCCCTTCATCTACTGCTGGCTCAATGAGAACTTCAGGGTGGAGCTAAAGGCCTTGCTGAGCATGTGCCAGAGGCCACCCAAGCCTCAGGAAGACAGGCTGCCCTCCCCAGTTCCTTCCTTCAGGGTGGCGTGGACAGACAAGAGCCACGGCCGGAGGGCTCCCCTAGCCAATCACCACCTGCCCTCTACCCAGATCCAGTCTGGGAAGACAGATCTGTCCTCTGTGGAACCCATTGTAGCCATGAGTTAAGGGAAGCAGGACGAGGTGGGGAAGGGCTCTGTCCTCTCACAACTGACTCGATACTCAGTGTCAGAAAGTCCTGCAGAAGCAGTGAGATGCATGGGTTCCTAGAAACCTGTCCAGCGCCCTCCCACTCCCTCACAATCTGATGTGCAAACCGCCTAGAAGGTGCCACAGGTGTTGTGCCCAGATCTTTGAGAGAGAGCTCTGAAAGCCCCCTCAGCTCCAATGGGAGCTGACTCAGTCCACCCCCAGCCGTCCATTGCCTGCCACCTTGCCCTCCCACTACTGAACACCCACAGGCAACCTGAATTATTGGTGGGCCTGATCCATGTGCCCAGAAAACAGCTTCACTAGCCAGGAAGAACAGCACCAAAGCTTTCAAGAAGTCACTGTACCAAGTGTAATCACTGGCTGTGACTCTATCCATGACCAGACAGGACCCATTTTGGCTTCTTAAAATAAAGAGAAATTATTTATCATTACCATTTTCAGAAAAGAAAATGTTCAGAAAATACAGAAATGAATTAATATCACCCTGTTAGCCCATCAATTTGTAAAAATGCCTAGTAATGTGCTGTGAATTTGTAACTTTGCCCTGTGTGTGTGTGTGTACATGTTTGTTGCTTTAAAATTCTGAACTCCATGTGTCCATCTAGACTGTAATAATTAGCAGGAAATGGAGGTACGCCACAGTACTAACGAACCTCCCCATGATGAGTGGGGTCCCTTAGCATAACTGAAGAGAAGAGGGGAGGGCAAGCTAAAGGCTGGCTCCATCTTGCAGCCAATGGTGGGGTGGGGCCTGGCCCTCTCCTAGGCGGTAGCCATCAAAAGGAACAGTACAAGGAGCTGGGAGGTAGGACCCCTTCCCCCAGTCCCCGGAAATGAGAGAGGGTTCTGTTTTCACGGGCAATGAGGGAACTTGCTTTCCAATGAGCTGGAATAATTGTGCTTTGACACCTCATCTGCCCGAGCTGTCTAGACAGGACATTTCTCTTTGTTGTCTGCAAGATGAAATCCTTTTCACGCCAATTCCTGAAGCAAGATTCCCTGTCAACAGCCCCTGAAAATTTCATGTGTCATTTTCCAAAAACCTACGGGCTTCTTAAAGCAGCTTTATTCCTTAAGGGCCCATTTGTCAGAGAAATCTCATTCCAGACAGCCAGTTTTCTCATCATCTTGCATGTCTTCTCAGTGGCTCAGCGTCACCCAGAGAGTGACGTGTCAGGTGGGACAGAATCTACCCCCCCAGGCCCAGAGCAGCTCTGTGGCTGCTGTGTTTAGTTCGGATTTCCATCTCATCACAGAGAGGTCTCAGAGACAAGCGAAAACTCCACTTTGTGGCGCTGAGTGGAGGACTGAGGTCTGAGGGAGGAGGGTCTCATCCAAGACTCATTTAGAATTCTCAGTTGCTAACTGAAGCAGAACTTGGTTGTAGCTGCTTCCCTGTAGTGAGTGGGGGGAATTTCTTAAACTAGTCTATTCATGAGAATGCTAGAAAATTTCCAAGATTTTATATATCAGCAGATTTTTAAAAAAATGACTTGGAGAGGGCAGCAGGAGACTGCTAAATTTAAAGTGGATTAGGGGGCTACAGCTTCTGTGTCTATCCTGATCCCTGTGATGTCAGCTAGTAACTGTGAACTGTAGAGAGTCAGGAAAGTCAGGGTATGTTCCAGCCTGAGGACGGAACGCAGGGACTTACAATGTCTTCCCCTGGGAACTGTGGGAAAAAAAAACTTTAGTCACATCTCCCTGCGGGCCTGTTAGAAAGAGCACCACATCACAGAGTCAGCCCTGAGGTCTGGGTCTCCTGTTGGCACCCATCTGCTCCCTGTCCTGGGTCCCTGTGTGCTTCTGAGCAAACGTGCCTGGTAATCGTGAGCACTGTCTTTGTGAAGCGTGAGTTTTTCCAATCTGCTTTAAAGTGTGCTTCATTGTAAATCTCTCTAGGCTCAGTAAAATCTCTCCTCTGTGTGCCGGCTGTGTTTCTTGGATGGGTGACCGTGTCACAGTTGGTGACCTTAAAAACAGGGATTGGCATGGATTACATGAACAGTACAAGGAGATTCTCAATGCAAAGCGCAGACCTTTAGCTTAGGAAGCCTGGGCGCAGAGACAGCGAAGAGTAGAGAGACTCTGACTTTGGCAGGAGTTGCCCTGCCCTCTTTGGAGGTGGCACAACTGATGTACGCTTGGACCCCAAGCAACATTTGTCTCTGGTGACTGAGAAAGGATACAGA
>LOEQ01002470.1:404682-441309 GCA_001685075.1 Bramus lutescens
ATGGTGCAGGAGCAGATTGATGGTGCAGGAGCAGATTGATGATGGTGCAGGAGCAGATTGATGGTGCAGGAGCAGATTGATGGTGCAGTGGCAGCAGATTGAGATGACCGGTTGATGTCATCAGCAGCCAGGAAGAAGGGAGAGGCCAGACAGTGTGTGACTATACACTGAACCGCTCCACCATTCCCTAGCTTGGCCCCACCTCCAAAAGGCTGCACAGCCTTTCCAAAACAGCATCACCAGCTGAGAGACAAGCATTGCACGCTCAAAATGCAATCATTTTTCACAACCCTGGGAGGCTTTATTTTTCTCAAGTATTTAATTTTCTCTTTGTGTGGAAATTCTTAGGGCTTTTTATCAGCTTGGGGCCTGTTGGTTTAGAGAGCAGCCAAGTCAACTAGGGGTGATGACCATTCCTACAGAGCATGCTGGTAATGCTAAGCATAGACCCTGACCTGTGCAGCAGGCATAGATGGACGCTGTCCTTGACCCTGACCTGTGCAGTGACATAGATGGACGCTGTCCTTGACCTCATGGCTCCTAGACCCTGGCCTATACAGTGGGCATAGATGGATGCTGTTCTTGACCTGATGGCTCCTAGACCCTGACCTGTGCTGAGGAGCCAAGGTCTATTTTGATNCCCCCCCCCCACACACATCAGAAGCAAAAGCATCATTCTGCCTTCCATGCTGGCCGAGATTGCCATCCTGAGGAGTGAGCTCTTCTGCTGACTGTGGGAGAGGGCAATGTTTCTGTGTAGTGAGTACTGTGTCTTAGCTTGAGGCTCTCACCTTGACTTCCATGCAAACTATCAGAAATCTGTGCACTGGTTCATCTTCTCCACCAGGGCTGGATCATGGCGAAGTCAGTAGAATGCCGGGCAGAGTGTAAGGGCCAATTGCACAAATCTGAGCCCGAGTACTTCCTTAAGTTTGTACCATGGAACATCATTTATTTCCCTGGGGAACCAGAGGTTCCTAAACTGACCTTCCTGTACAGTCTTGTAGCCTTCCAATGGCTTTCTATGCTGTGCTGAACTGGCTCAATGTCAGACCCCACAGGCCCTTATCTGACCTCCTAGACTGTTCCTGTTGCCTACAAGAGCTTTTTCCTGTCCTTTTGCCTTTGATCTCACTATGTCAGACTTGAAATTCTCTAAATATTCTGGATTTTGGATAGCAGGGTGTTTCTGTGTAGGAGCGCCACTCATCCCTTTCCCTTGTAGCCAAACCAGGCATTTCTACTTCTTTACAGCCTAGTTTCTTTTTTTTTACTCTTTGCTCATACGTTACATCTTCATCACAGCTTCTCCTCCCTCCACTCCTTGAAGATCTCCCCAACTCCCCCTACTCCAGAACCACTGCTCCTTCATTTCCTTTATAAGAAAAAAAAAGAAAGAAAAAAGAACAGGCATCCCAGAGGTATCAACTGAACATAGCAAACAAGTTACAATGAGACTAGGTATAGACTCTCCTATCAAGGTTGGATGAGGCAACCCAGTAGGAGGAAAAGGATTCCAAAAGTGGGCAAAAGAGTCGGAGACACCCCACTCTGGCTGTTAGAAGTCCCACAAGAATGCCCAGCTACACAACCATAAGGCATATTCAGGGGACCTAGTTCAGACCCATTCAGGGTCCACGATTATCACTTCAGTCTCTAAGTCCCTCTGAGCCAAGCTTGGTTGATTCTGTGCATGGGGTTCTTGTGGTGTCCACCTCTCTGGCTCCTATAATCCTTGTTCTCCCTCTTCTTTGGGGTTTCCCTAGTTTGGCCTAGTGTTTGGCTCTGAGCCACCATTACCCCAGCACATCTTGCAGACAGGACAGACTGTAGGTCAAAGGTTTTGTGGCTGGGTTGGTCTTGCAGTCACGCTGCTGGAAGCCTTTCCTGGCTAGAGAAGATGGCTGGATCAGGCTCCATATCCCCATTACCAGGAGTTCTCTCTAGGGTCACCCTCGTAGACTCCAGAGAGTTTCCACTTCCTAGGTTTCTGCATTGTCCTCCAATTCTAGTCGTCCCTCCTAGTATACTCTCCCGCCATCCCTCCCTACCCTGATTCCTCCTGTTCCCATCCCCAGCCAACCCCAGTCCACCCACAAAATAGATCCTATTTCCCTTTCCCAAGGAGATCCATGTGTCTCCTCTTATGACATCCTTGTAACTTAGCCTCTCTGGGTCTGTGGATTGTAACCTGGTTATCCTTTACTTAACAGCTAATGTCCACTTATAAGTGAGTACACACGATGTTTGTCTTTCTGGGTCTGGGTTACCTTGCTCGGGATGTTTTTATTCTACTTCCATCCATTTGCCTTCAAATTTCATGATGTCATTGTTTTTAACAGCTGAGTTGAGTATACTCCACTGTATAAATGTACTACATTTTCTTTATTCGTTCTTTAATTGAGGGACATCTAGGTTGTTTTCAGTTTCTAGCTATTATGGATAAAGCTACTATGAACAGAGTTGAGTATGTGTCCTTGCGGTATGATGTGTCTTTTGAGTATATACCCAAGATTGGTATAGCTGCGTCTTGAGGTGGATGATTTCCCAATTTTCTGTAAAACCACCATATTGATTTCCAAAGTGGCTTTGCAAGCTTACACTCTGACCAGCGATGCAGGAGTGTCCCCGTTGTTCCACATCCTTTCCAGCATGAGATGTTCCTTTGTGCTATTGATCTTACCTGTTCTGACAGGTATAAAATGGAATCTTAAAGTGGTTTTGATTTGCACTTCCCTGATGGCTAAGTATGTCGAACATTTCTTTAAGTGTTTGTCAGTCATTTGAGATTCCTTTGTTGAAAATTCTCTGTTTAGATCTGTACCCCATTCTTAAATTGGATTATTTGGTTTGTTGATGTGTAGTTTCTTGAATACTTTATATATTTTGGATATTGGGCCTCTGTTAGATGTGGAGTTGGTGAAGATTGTTTCCCTGTCTGTATGGTGCTATTTTGTCCTGTTGACAGTGTCCTTTGCTTTTCAGTTTCATGAGGCCTCATTTATTGGCTCTTGGTCTTAGTGCCTGCACTATCAGTATTCTGTTCAGGAAGGTGTCTCCTGTGCCAGTGCATCCCAAGCTATTTCCCAATTTCTCTTTTGTAATGTTCAGTGTATCTGCTTTCACGTTGAAGTCTTTGGTCTGCTTGGATATGGATCTATTTGCATTCTTCCCCATGCTGACATCCAGTACATTTGTTGAAGATGCTTCCTTTTTCCTATGGCGTGTTTCTGACTTCTTTATCAAAAATGCTGGTCCCATAAGTGTGTGTATTTACTTCTAGGTCTTCGATTTGATGCCATTGATCAATATCCCTGTCTGTTCTTTCTTCAAAGGCTTGAAGTTTTTGTGATACAAGTCTTTCACTTGCTTGGTTATAGTTACCCCAAGATATTTTATATTATTTATGGTTATTGTGAAGGGTGTTGTTTCCCTGATTTCTTTCTCAGCCCATTTATCATTTGTATATAGGAGGGCTACTGTGTTTTTTTGTTTTGTTTGTTTGTTTGTTTGTTCATTTACTTTATCTTGTTTTGATATGTTTTGTTATTTTTTTTTGAGTTAATCTTGTATCTAGCCACTTCAGTGAAAGTTTATTGGCTGTTGGAGTTCCCTGATAGAATTTTTGGGGTTTCTTATGTATGCTATTATATCATCTGCAAATTATACATTGACTTCTTCCTTTCCAATTTGTAGCCCCTTGATCTCCTTCAGTTGTCTTATCACTCCAGATAGAACTTCAAGTACTACATTGAATAGATATGGAGAGAGTGGACAATCCTATCTTGTTCCTGATTTTAGTGAAATTGCTTTGAGCTTCTCTCCATTTAATTTGATGTTGGCTATAGGCTTGCTATAAATTACCTTTATTATGTTTAGGTATGTCCCTTTTATCCCTAATCTCTCCAAGATTTTTACCAAGAAGGGGTGTTGGATTTTGTCAAAGCTGTTTTCAGCATCTAATGAGATGATCATATCATTTTTCCTTTCAGTTTGTTTATGTTGTGGATTATGGTCATTTTCTTGGGCTTCAGCTATGTTGAATTATTCAGGTCTTGCTGTTGTAGGGTAGCTGGGTTCTGGTGGTGCCATCTTGCCCTGACTCTGGTGATTGTGTTCTTACTCTGACATTTAGGCATCTGGGTTGGGGATGATTATAGGCCTTGATGCTGATTTCTGAGTTTGTCTTTGTTGGATTGGCATTTTGTTCCTTGGTTTTTGTTTGGTCTTTGGTTTTTGTGGCCTGGATTTCTGATGATTGGTGTAACCTCTGGTCTAGTAGGGAGTCTTTGTCAGAGTTGGTAACTAGACTTCTAGTGGTTAGCTTGGCCTTTGTGCAGCAGGGGTCTCTGTCTGAGTTGGGAGTTAGGATATGGTGATGAGGAAGGGAGTGGGGATTGGGGACACTGCGTGAGTGGAGGAGGTCCATTGGTGGGCTACCTGTCTGTGGTTCTGGCAGCCTGTGGTCTTCGGTCCATCATGGAGTCTCTGCCTGAGTTCACCTATGTGTTTTTCTAGCTTGCTTAGCTTGTACCTGTTCTTCTGAATGGCGTGGTCTGCTCCTGGGGAGCAGAAGTGTGCCCAAACTGGGGCCAGGAGCACAGAAACAGGAGGGGACAGAGGTGTGGTAGAACATCAGGGGCAGTGGAATGTGTCTTTGGGAATTGAATCTAGGGAATGGGGCCAATCAGTTGGCATATGGGCCACTCACCTGTTCTGACTGTGAGGCCTGTGCCTGGGCAGCAGAAGTCTGCCAGAGTTAAGGCCAGAGGACTCGCCTAAATACTGGGTTACAGTGACTGATTTTCTTACATTGAACCATCCCTGCATCTCTGGAGTGAAGCCTACTTGATTATGGTGGATAATTTTTTTATGTGTTCTTGGATTCAGTTTGCCAGCATTTTATTGAGTATTTTTGTATCTATGTTCATGAGGAAAACTGGTCTATAATTCTCTTCCTTTGCTGAATCTTTGTGTGGTTTGGGTATCAAGGCGACTGTGGACTCTTAAAATGATTTTGGCAATGTTCCTTCTATTTCTATTTTGTGGAATAATTGGTATTTTGAGGAGTATTGGTATTAGCTTTTCTTTGGAAGTCTACTTGAATTCTGTGCTAGAACAATCTGGCATGTACTTTTTATTTCTCTTTCTCTCTTTCTTTCTTTCTTTCTTTCTTTCTTTCTTTCTTTCTTTCTTTCTTTCTTTCTTTCTTTCTTTTGTTTGGGAGACTTTTAATGACTGCATCTATTTCACTAGGGATTATACATCTATTTAAATTGTTTATCTCATCTTTATTAACTTTTGCATGCCTTACTTCTTATTTTTTAAAACATAATTTCTTTGTTGATTCTTTGGAATTTTCACATCATGCACCCCAATTCTGCTCACCTCTCAGTCCCCCATATCCTCTCCTCACATCTGAAGAGCTCCCCAAATAAACGTTTTAAAAACTTAACCCAAAACAAAGCAAGAAAAAAAAAAACCTCCTTGCTCCTCCGTCTTCCTGCCTCTCCAACACCTCTTCATTCATCCTGGTGGCATTGGGAGCAGTGTGTCACATAGTGTACCCTTTTGCCCAATCAGCTTTACTAGCAAATGCTCATTGCAATGAGTAGCACTGGTCTGGTTCAAGGCCTCTGGCTTCTGGTACATCATCACTGGATCCTCATCAGAACTCCTCTGGAATGTCCCATGGCCACCCGAGTCCTGGGGATCCTGCCAGTATCATTCCACAGGACCAGTCCCTTCACGAGCTCCAGCAGGTCTTATATGGGGTAGATGTTAGGGCGAGCCAATGCAAGGACTGGCTGTGGACCTGGATAGTAGCTGAGTTGGTCAGTCCTGGTCCCTGGGGCCGCATGCCTCAGGTGGGGATGGGTGGGCGGGGCCAGCTCAGCATTGATGTGGGATGTCCTTCTGTATATGTGTTACTTTTATTGGTTGGTAAATAAAACTGTTTAGGTCAGTGGCTTAGCAGAGTAAAGTCAGGCAGGAAATTTGAACAGAGAGATACATAGAGAGAGTAGGCAGAGTCAAAGAGACATCATGTAGCTGCCGAAGGAGAAAACTCCAGAACTTTACTGGTAGGCCACAGCCTCGTGGTGATACACAGATGACTAGAAATGGGTTAATTAAGATGTAAGAACTAATTAGGAATACACCTAAGCTATTGGTCAAACGGTGTTGTAATTAATATAGTTTCTGTGTGATTATTCAGGTCTGGGCGGCCAGGAAACATGAATGCAATCTCCGGTTACTCAGCACAGCCTTCTGATTCCATCACTAATGCTCCCTATGGTCCCCTGAAGTGACACAGGCCACAGACATCAACAAAGACCCCAGCTGCCGCTGGATCACAGACCCAGACACAGCCCTCAGCAGCAGCTCAGGCCTGGATGACACTATCGCCCCAGGTGGCAGCCCAGGCCACCACACCAGTGTGGCTCCAGCGACAGCATGGCCCTCTTACCTCCTGTTTGTTAAGGGTTAAATCAGGATGACATCCTCACATCCTGAGAGCAGGCTAGAAATCGTGGTACTTCCTAGTCTTGCTGTGACAGAAAGTGACTTAAAAGGGCCTTTAGTTTAGCAATGCTGAGGTTGAAAGTGTGCATCACCACACCTGGCTTAAAATGTCTTGTTACTGTGTACATGCACATGAGTGTGGATCTCTGTTGGTCCATCCTCCCCATCCACAGTGAGCTTCCACAGTGGACCTCAGCTCGACATGCTATGTGACCAGGGCTTTCACCCACTCAACTGTCTCTATGCCACCCTCTGACCATTTATATTAATTCCGAGATCCCATAGCGTAGTGTGGTGCTGCCCACGATTGGGATAGGTCTTCTTCCATCTGGAAATGCCCCTTCTGACACACCCACAGATGTGAATCTCTAAGGCTCTAGATGCTTTGGATGCCGATCAGGCTGCTGTGTAGATTGGTCACCATAGGAGCCCTTCTTCTGTGGAAGTGGGGATGCCTAGTTTTCTGAGGCACTTTGCAGATTCCTTCCTGCTTGCCTGACTCTCCTACTCAGTCCATTGCTGCCTGAGGGAGAAAATTAGGTTTTATCTTTAAGGAAGACCTGCTGTGTGTGCAGCCCAGAACCACCGGGAAGAACTATTAGCTAAATGTTTGGGAAACAGAGTATTGACAAACACGTCTGTACTGTCTCTCTTTAAAGCTCTCCCCCACTATTCTAATAGCTCTGATGGCATTTGGACTAGATCAGGAGTCTCACCACCTAAGAAATGAGGGTGTCAGCATCACCTCGAAGAAAATGACCACTGAGCAGAGATGGAGGATGGTAGCACACAAAGCAAACCCTTTCCAGTAGGAGAAAGGAGAGATCACTGCACTGCAGGGAGAGAGGGAGGGAAGGAGGAAGGGGAGGGGTAGAAGGATGGAACAGAGGAGAGGAGAGGAGAGGAGAGGAGAGAGAGACTCTCATATACACACACACACCCACAGAGAGAGAGAGAGAGAGAGAGAGAGAGAGAGAGAGANTTCTTTCTTTCTTTCTTTCTTTCTTTCTTTCTTTCTTTCTTTCTTTTGTTTGGGAGACTTTTAATGACTGCATCTATTTCACTAGGGATTATACATCTATTTAAATTGTTTATCTCATCTTTATTAACTTTTGCATGCCTTACTTCTTATTTTTTAAAACATAATTTCTTTGTTGATTCTTTGGAATTTTCACATCATGCACCCCAATTCTGCTCACCTCTCAGTCCCCCATATCCTCTCCTCACATCTGAAGAGCTCCCCAAATAAACGTTTTAAAAACTTAACCCAAAACAAAGCAAGAAAAAAAAAAACCTCCTTGCTCCTCCGTCTTCCTGCCTCTCCAACACCTCTTCATTCATCCTGGTGGCATTGGGAGCAGTGTGTCACATAGTGTACCCTTTTGCCCAATCAGCTTTACTAGCAAATGCTCATTGCAATGAGTAGCACTGGTCTGGTTCAAGGCCTCTGGCTTCTGGTACATCATCACTGGATCCTCATCAGAACTCCTCTGGAATGTCCCATGGCCACCCGAGTCCTGGGGATCCTGCCAGTATCATTCCACAGGACCAGTCCCTTCACGAGCTCCAGCAGGTCTTATATGGGGTAGATGTTAGGGCGAGCCAATGCAAGGACTGGCTGTGGACCTGGATAGTAGCTGAGTTGGTCAGTCCTGGTCCCTGGGGCCGCATGCCTCAGGTGGGGATGGGTGGGCGGGGCCAGCTCAGCATTGATGTGGGATGTCCTTCTGTATATGTGTTACTTTTATTGGTTGGTAAATAAAACTGTTTAGGTCAGTGGCTTAGCAGAGTAAAGTCAGGCAGGAAATTTGAACAGAGAGATACATAGAGAGAGTAGGCAGAGTCAAAGAGACATCATGTAGCTGCCGAAGGAGAAAACTCCAGAACTTTACTGGTAGGCCACAGCCTCGTGGTGATACACAGATGACTAGAAATGGGTTAATTAAGATGTAAGAACTAATTAGGAATACACCTAAGCTATTGGTCAAACGGTGTTGTAATTAATATAGTTTCTGTGTGATTATTCAGGTCTGGGCGGCCAGGAAACATGAATGCAATCTCCGGTTACTCAGCACAGCCTTCTGATTCCATCACTAATGCTCCCTATGGTCCCCTGAAGTGACACAGGCCACAGACATCAACAAAGACCCCAGCTGCCGCTGGATCACAGACCCAGACACAGCCCTCAGCAGCAGCTCAGGCCTGGATGACACTATCGCCCCAGGTGGCAGCCCAGGCCACCACACCAGTGTGGCTCCAGCGACAGCATGGCCCTCTTACCTCCTGTTTGTTAAGGGTTAAATCAGGATGACATCCTCACATCCTGAGAGCAGGCTAGAAATCGTGGTACTTCCTAGTCTTGCTGTGACAGAAAGTGACTTAAAAGGGCCTTTAGTTTAGCAATGCTGAGGTTGAAAGTGTGCATCACCACACCTGGCTTAAAATGTCTTGTTACTGTGTACATGCACATGAGTGTGGATCTCTGTTGGTCCATCCTCCCCATCCACAGTGAGCTTCCACAGTGGACCTCAGCTCGACATGCTATGTGACCAGGGCTTTCACCCACTCAACTGTCTCTATGCCACCCTCTGACCATTTATATTAATTCCGAGATCCCATAGCGTAGTGTGGTGCTGCCCACGATTGGGATAGGTCTTCTTCCATCTGGAAATGCCCCTTCTGACACACCCACAGATGTGAATCTCTAAGGCTCTAGATGCTTTGGATGCCGATCAGGCTGCTGTGTAGATTGGTCACCATAGGAGCCCTTCTTCTGTGGAAGTGGGGATGCCTAGTTTTCTGAGGCACTTTGCAGATTCCTTCCTGCTTGCCTGACTCTCCTACTCAGTCCATTGCTGCCTGAGGGAGAAAATTAGGTTTTATCTTTAAGGAAGACCTGCTGTGTGTGCAGCCCAGAACCACCGGGAAGAACTATTAGCTAAATGTTTGGGAAACAGAGTATTGACAAACACGTCTGTACTGTCTCTCTTTAAAGCTCTCCCCCACTATTCTAATAGCTCTGATGGCATTTGGACTAGATCAGGAGTCTCACCACCTAAGAAATGAGGGTGTCAGCATCACCTCGAAGAAAATGACCACTGAGCAGAGATGGAGGATGGTAGCACACAAAGCAAACCCTTTCCAGTAGGAGAAAGGAGAGATCACTGCACTGCAGGGAGAGAGGGAGGGAAGGAGGAAGGGGAGGGGTAGAAGGATGGAACAGAGGAGAGGAGAGGAGAGGAGAGGAGAGAGAGACTCTCATATACACACACACACCCACAGAGAGAGAGAGAGAGAGAGAGAGAGAGAGAGAGAGAGAGACACAGACTCTTACATACACACACAGAGATATTCTCACATACACACACACACACACACACACACACACACACACAGAGAATATGCTTCTTAAACTATGCCTTCTTTCCCAAAGCCTAAAGGAGCAAGTTGGAATAGTCTAAAATGTCAAAACTGGGCTCTCCATTTTCAGACATGTGTTGAGTTGACAGCAAACTCCAGAGAGAAGCACACACCTGCCCAGTGGAGACAGGAAGGGGTGCACACCTGTCCAGTGGTGGCAGGAAGAGGCACACACCTGTCCAGTTGGGGCAGGAAGAGGCACACATCTGTCCAGTGGTGACAGAAAGAGGCACACACCTGCCCAGTGGTGGCAGAGGAGTGGAAAGCAGAAAGATTGAATGAGGGATGGCCTAACTATCACTTGGCCATCCCTACTGTATGCCAGGCATCCTGTCTGCCCTGATTTCTTGTGGTCCCTGATCTTACTATAAATAGCGTTGGTCCACTTCTGGAAAGCAACAGAAAGCCCAGGAAGAATTGTGCAGGGAACAGCTCCTTCCTGAGACACGCCCCGGGCCTGTGAAGCTCAGCCATTCAGCTGGCCACATCGAGTCAAATAGACCATTCCTCCTCAGGCACAGGGCTGATTAATCTGCTGTGCAGCAGGCAGCCTCTGTTCTCCAGCAGAACACAGTGCACCTGGGAGAGCGCAGCGCTTTTGTGGAGCAATTACCCTGCTCTGTGCAGGAAATACGGCTGAAGATGGAAGGCATGGGCAGAAATGGCTCTCTGAGTGATGAGCACCCGGCAGGCAGTCATTTAGCTATTAATTCATTAAGTATGGGTACTTACATCTGCCATGGATGGCTGCAGTAAAACTGAAAAGGGGCAATCGTTTTCCTCAAAGAGATGATGATTAAGTTCTGAGGAGTTAGAGATACAAGCACCTGCTGCGTGATGCGACAAGCGTGAAGAGGAGGGGCGTTATCCTGCCCCAGCAGTGAAAGGAGCCCAGGCCAGCGGACCGGACCGGGCTGGATTATCCTCTCCTCGACAAGGCACCTAGCATCCCGTCATTTTACCACAACAAAGCTTCCTGGAGTGAGGATCACACCCACTTTATATGTGAGATCCAGTTCCTGTGCCCCCAGGCCACCTGCCACCTGCACCTGCCACCGGCAGCTTTCAGGCTTGGATGGCTCGATAAAAACATCACATAGAACTCAAGAAGGGCCTCTACTCACTAAATATGCTTTTGTATGTGCTAATGTGTGAGCACGTGTGTCCACATATGTGTCCACGTGTCTGTGCATACATGTAATTTGTGTGGAGGTATGTGTGTATGAATACATGTGTGTAGGTGTGCCCAGGGACCCACCTGTCTCCCCAGTGCTGGGATTACATGTACGTACCATCTTGCCCAGTCTTTAAAGGTGGGTCCTGGAGTTGAACTTGGGTTCTCATGCTTGCAAGGTGAACATTTTACGGACTGAGCTATCTCCTCAGACAGATATGCAGTGTGAGGTTGAAGAGAGACACAGAGTTTTTGTCCTTGGGGAGTCAGGGTGTCCCCTCCTGGCATGAGAAGCTCCTCTGAGCTGCGGTGTGCAAACCTGCCATTGCAATTTCAGAATGCTTGTTCAGTAGGCATCATGTACTTTTCCATCCAGAAGTTCCCAGGGTTGTAGGGTCTCCATGGCAGGCTCCAGGCTAAGGAAGAGGTAGATACTTCACTTAGCACCATCTTGATTTAAAACATCAGACCGAATGTCAGAAGTTAGACATCCACGTCAAACAGCAAGTTCCCATGTGACTTTGGGATGCTCTGTCAACTCTGACTTGAGCCATCTCTTCTTTCTCTGTGCAGAGTAGGGACTGTCATGTCTACCATCAAAGCCATTAAAAACTCAGGCAAGAATGAAATTAACCTATTGCATTGGCAAGGAGGTGGATGAATGAAGACCCAGGTCAGCACTGGCACAGAACTGATTGCTGGCAAGATGGTCCTGCTGGGACCTTCTGCTGCGACCTGCTGGGACCTTCAGAAAAGGCCATGAAATGGAATGCCTGGTTTCAAACTCAGCAGTCACCTACCTGGTACACTTCTGTCCAGTCACTCAGCCATCCTGGACTCTGATTTCTTATCTATAGACTGGAGATGTGAGACCTGGAAGTCAGCAGCCAACAGTACTTGCTGTCCAGTATACTGTTCTGAGAGACAGAGGAAACCCAGAGGTGCTGGATGGACCTGGGAATGGACACCCTCATTTTCTCTGAGTGACCATTGGCAGATCTCTGCTGTTTATCTGAACCTATCCTGAAAGGCGCTTTCTGTAAGTCTGCCATTCTAACCATTAAACAGACTCATGCCTTTGGGGACGAGAAGTAGGCATGTATGGGCACCCTGCACGCGCTCTTGAAGGGAGGCTCTACCACTTAGGGACCTTGAAGCTATGAGTCTCCCAACCACTCTAGCTTGGCAACTCTCCATTGACCAATGTGGACCACAGTACCAAACTCTGAGGGCTGAGATTACAATATGTGCTAATGTGTGTTGATGTTTCGCAGGCAGAGGTTAATTTACAGACATCTGCTTCTAAACACAACTGGCTTTGCAAAATAGGAGAGTGTGTAGTTACTGTACTCAGCCCTCATTCCAGGGAGTGATTTTTGCACAGCAAATGAGTAACATTCTATCCAAGGCCAAACAGCTCTTAATGCTGTTTATGTAATTACCTTCCTTTGTTACTTTCCTTATTTTCTCTTATTGTTGTATTGTATGGTCCTCCAGATAGGAAACCATTTACCCTGTCTGACGAGTAGAATTTAAAGTGCCAACAGATCAAGAATGATAGAAAAGCAAAGAGGTCAAGGAATCCCAGAAAACTGTGGAAAGAAGGAAAGAAGAATAGCCCTATCGCCACGACCAGGAGGTCACCGTAGCTTTCCCTTGAGCCCTCACCATTACGGTGACCACACAAATACCACAGCTTTCTCCTGATGAGTCTCCTCTGTTGTGGTAGCTTTCTGCTGTCTGAGGAGGTAACTCCAAAATCGTTTAAGAGATGAGCCATAACTAGGGAAGTCTAGAGATCCGGGAGAGATTAGTGTCTGGACTGGCATGTCAATCACAACACTACCTATAGACTGAGCAAGTGTGCTCCAGGAAGAGAGGAGTCAGAACTGCCTTCCAGCATCTCTGGCTGGAGAACCAAGGACATTTATGGTCCCTGGTGTCCTTGCTCACATCTATCTTTGTTTTCAGCATCTTGATGACTACAGAACCTGATGACGAGATCCTTGCCAGAGACCCTGAACCTGAAGATCAGCTAAACTACATTCTGATTTCTCACCCAGTGAAAATGTAGGATAATAAATGGCTTAAGTCACAAAAGTCAGGAGTACTTTATTATTTGATGCTATGGCTGTGTCCCCCCCCAAACCATGAGAAATTGGAACAACCAAGCTGGAAGCTGAGCACAGCTCTGTACTTCCAGTCCTAAGTTGGTGACAACTTGGTTAGTGATGTCAGCTTCATTACTCTTTGTTCCCCTGAAGGGCCCCACCCAGAGAGACAGATCAATCGCATAAGACCCCCCACTTTCCATCACCCTGACTCTGACTTCCCCAGAACACTCGATTAAGGGGTCCCCATAGCTTTTTCTGTAAATGGTGGGGCTTTCCACTTCTGCCTGACTTTGCATCTCTGCCAATTGGCAAGGAGTGAGGGCTAGTGCCCTTGCCATGGCAACCGCTGAGCAAACAGCCTGTTTGCTCTCATTTGCCCCTGGGCTTGGGGGTATCTTTGTTTCCACCTAAGTTGGAGAGCTTCTTGCTGGTCGTTTTAGGAGGACAAAGCCTGCTTCTTGCTTGGGCCTTCAGTTGATTCAATAGGGAGAGGGAAGGAGGGCTGGGGAATGAGGTAATCTGTCCTTTGTGCAGAATCCCAAGGGCTCAAAAGAGAAACGTGGGTTCAGAGTGAAACTATGACACTCTCCCTTGACAGACAGTGAAAGAAAGCACTGGGTTGTAACCTGAGTGGTGTCTGTCCCCACCTTCTTAAGAAACAGCCCCAGAGAAGAAACTGTCTTCTGCAGTTGCTCACAGTGGGATACAGAGAGCGTGAGTCCTCTAGGTGGTAAAGTGTTCTAGCTCAGGGGCTGCTGGTATCATGGGCAGCTGAGTGGAATCTTCCTCCTGCTGTCATTTCCTCCAGCATTCCACGCGTTTCAAGGCTCCTACTCCTATCGTGATTCCTAGCAGAGCCACGGGTGGTAAAAGCCATTCTGCTAAAGCCAGAGAAAGCAGCTGACAGTGATCATGGCCTAAAGCTACAACACCACAATGCCCAACCAGGGCATGAGGGAGGGATTACCCTAAAGGGAGGCTCGGGCAGGGGTGTTTGGTGCTCAAGAAGAGAGGATGGTGAGAACAGAAAAGCATCTGAAGGTCTGGATAATAAGTTCCATTCTATTCCAAAGACAAACCAGATTAATTCATTCCACTCATCTGCAGCCCTGTGTGGCTTTGGGGTGTGTACCGGTCACTTTTCCAGGGCGGTGACAAAATGCCTGACAGAGACAGCTGGAGGAAGGAGGTTTTACTCTGGCTGGCCCTGTGAGAGCACGGTCCATTGTGGCAGGGGAGCTGCGGTGGCCGGCGTGAGGTGCCCATCACGTGTGGGTTTCCTGCAGGCTTTCGAGCCAGCAGAGAGCCGGTCCATGAAGAGACAGGAATGAAACTTGGTTCAGCCCAACTGAGGCACCAATGCTGGCCAAGACTTCAAGAGCCTGACACTAGTTTCTTTATTTTAGCCACATTTAAGCACAGAACAATTTTGGAAGAAAGTTTTCTGATAATTAACTTTGTCCTGTGTGTACAACAAAGCTGCAATGTCTGCACTGAAGCTCTTTATAAAGTACATCTGGCTTCTTCTGTGAAGTTGAGTGCTGTTGACTCAAAACAGTGCTCAAGATAAAGATCTAGGGAGAAGACTGAGGTGAACATAATATCTGTAGAAGCCAGGCAATCCCTGACTGTAAGATAGAAGTCCCTTAGACTGTAAAGTACAAAGGACATCCTCCTAAGGATGGGTTTAATGGACTTAAAGGCAATGCTCAAGATTTAGGGTAAAAGGGTCTGGGATAAACATAATATTCTGGGGGATATAGGTGGAGCCTAGCTGAACAGGTAGCAAAGGATCACCAGGTTGTGACCCCACACACACACACACACACACACACACACCATTCTGGGAGGACTGCCGAGTGTCTTCTCCCTGTGGAGATGTGCAGAGTGTTTAACATGTCCTGGATTCTCCAGTGCTTACCTAGAGACAAGAACTTTCTGCCCTCCACATGGTCACATTGCACCACAGTCAGGAAGAAGAGAGAACTGGCTGCAGCTCCGTTTCTCTTTTTTATTATTTAGTTTGGGACCTCAGCCCATCGGATGGTGCCACCCACATTCAGGATGGCTCATAGACTTGCCCAGAGGTGTGTCTATATACTGTTGAGTGAATCAATATTAACTACCACAGGGAGTGAAGGTGAACTTAGTTCTCCATCCTCACCCAGGGGAGGCAACAAGACAGGAATAAGGTGTTCAGCATCTTATTTGCCAGGCTGAAGAAGTGACTTCATTACAGGCAAGATGTTGAGAAGGATGTTTTCTGAGAACAGTGGTCCTATTGGAGAGGAAGTGGCATGGAGGCCCCTTCTTCCTGGCATTCAATTAGCATGATTTGTAGGATAGAAAAATGGGAGCACCTGCCCCTTGTTTCAAGAGCCAGTGACTCTGACCTGTCCATCGTCCTGGTTGCTTGTCTTCTCATCTCCTGCAGCTTTGACAGAGGTTCTCTAGGTAGTATGCCATTTTCTAAGACAGAAGGAGCACAGATGGGCAGACGAACTATGTGAGAACATTCCCAGCATGAGGTAGATGCACCATGAAATGTGGCAGGCTCAGGATGTGGGATCCAAGGCATGAAGTGGAGAGAAATACCACCGCAGGCTACAGCTTTTCCTTACCAGTGCTCTGGGATTGTTAGTGACGCTCGATGATGTGTTGAAGATGCTTCTTGCTGCTAGGTTTTCGAGAGCAGATAGGAGAGAGGCACTGTGGACATCTTTTTCCTTCCTTGTTGAAGGGACCCATGATCTCCCGCCAGTCTCTCTCGGTCTGTATTCCACTTGCCTCCCTGTTCCTTATGTCTCTTGGTTAAAAGAACTCAGAGGGAATGTAGAAGATAAGGCAATTTTATTGCTAAGTACAGCAGACTTTCAAGGGGGGAGAGAATGGACAGGAGCCGAAGAGTCCTGGCCATTGGCATTCTACACAGGTCTGTACTTTTCTCTAAAATTCCTAAACAAGCAGTTCTTCCGAAGGACTTTGTCTCTTCCCAGTGATTGACAGTTGCAATTGAGTTTTGTAGGAAGGCCGTGATATATCTTGCTCTATACAAGAAAGCTTGCTAGTAGGCGTCTCCAGCCTGCAGTCCATGGGCCTCATGCACCTAGAGACAGTTATGAATTTGGTCCAACACAAACTCTTCAACTTGCTTAAAACATTATGATGTTGATTGGTCTTTTATTTTCTAACATGACTTAGTGGGGTTTTTTTTAGTACTTTATTTTTTATTTTTAATTGTGGCTATATGTGTGTGGTTTTGTGCATATGAGTGCAGTAACTGAGGAAGCCAGAAGAGAGTGTTGTTAAAAGTGGCCTGAGGTGGTGTTGGGAACCAAATTCTGGCTCTCTGCTTGAGTGTGAGCTTTGTGAGTGCCAGTGTTGTGTAATATCAAGGTAGGCGTTTGGCCACAGCTGTGCGTAGGGTTTTTGGAGTCAGCCTTAGAGAGTTATCCATTAGTGACGTTTAGGGCCATTCAGGGTGTCACACCTCTTTCTAGGGCCAGATTCTTCTGACTAGCAATGACGATCTTTCTCCTCCAGTTCTCTGAGGATAAGGGAGTGGTCCGCCCCAGTGTCTTCTGAGCCCACAACATCTAACCAACCACTGGATACTCCCATTTTTTTTCTATTTGATCAGATTCAGCTTTTCAGAGATCAGAGCTCTGTTCTCCTGGGTAACAATTCATGATGCATGCTATATGTTATTGAAAGGGCACTGATTTAAATTGTTACACAAATATACTGGAAAGCACTCTCAGCTTTCCAGAGCTGAGAAATTGGCTTTGAACACATTGAATATTTACTAATGAACCTCTTGCACCTTATTGCACCCCACAACTTCCTGCAGTCATTGTGGTACTCTGGGTTGTTGGAGAGAGGGGACTATACATGATGTATGCCCACCAAGGATTAGCTGAACCAAGCTATCTTCTGCCTATTTGTTCAGGTCTCTGATCTGACCCAGCTTGCTGATGCTTTTGTTATGGTACCACATTCTAGCCTAGGAGAAATTGCTCCTCCCTCCCAAAGCTTGCCACAGAATGGGAGTAATCACAGCCTGCTAAGTACTGGGCCCTTCCTGCCTGAAGCAAAGGGCAGAGCCCATCAGCTTCCACAAGCAGCAGCTGCTCCTGCACCCTCCACCAGCCACAGCCTCTGTGGACCGATGTGGAGCTCAGAGAGGTGGCGACGGTTTAAGCTCCTTTGCCTTTTCTGTTGTTAGTGCCAACTTTTTGGTTATGTATAAAGTGTCATTACCCTGACAATAATCCTCCCAGCCTTCTGAATCTCACCCTTGGATGGAGTTTGGTCCTTTAGGAAGTTTATCCTCACCATATGGTTGAGGAAAGATAAGCTGTCTGGGCTGTGAACTCGGAAAGCCAGCCATGAGGACCAGCTGCCCAGACCCTACACTGTGGCCAGAAAGCCCCCAAGGGCCCAAGTTTGAGTGTCTAAACTCAGCAGACGGCCAAAGCCTGGTGTTAATTGAGTCAGAGGTTTATATCTGAAGCATTTCATTCTGAGACTCCTTTTAAATATTTTCTGTCTTTGTCTGTCTCCATAGAGAAAGCATGATGCCCCAGTGACCTGTGCTCAGCTCTGGATGCATCCTCTGCCCGTCTTCTGTTCCCTTGCTTTATCTTTACTCCTCAGTTGTCCCAAGAACCCATTCCAGGACTGGCTCATCTTTACCCTCCCAGGGTCCCCCGTGTTCCTTTTTCTATAGTTCCTTGTCTAGAGTCCTTGAAGGTTTTAAACATTGCTTTCTTACCTTTTTATACTATCTTTCATTAAAATATCAATCTCCAAGGACAGGAATCCTGTCTGTCTGTTCCTCACCTGGCCACTTACGAGACAGGTGCACTGAGAGACACTGGAAGGAGATGTACTCAGTGTGCCCCTATGGAAGAAGAGCAGAGGGGCCCAGTAACACCTCTCGGCCAAGTCCACTTTTGCAGCCCTGGCACGAGGTTTCGGTTTAAACAGAGAGCAGGAAGCATCCAAGAAGTCACGGTTAAGGGGTAGTTCCACACACTCTTGTCTTTGCTCCGGTCTTCCCTACATGGTGATCTGCGAAGGTGTCAGAACTGTGTGACATTTCCTTCCAGGAGACAAGTTCCTCCTCTGACTGGCATCAGGCTACAGCCTGTTTCTCCTCCCAGCACTGAATTCCTAGGGAAATCCCATGCTGGTGGTGATCAGTTTCATAAATCTGATAGACAGATGGACGGACACAGTGTTTGTTCGGAACGTCTTCATTCCTGTCACATAAGCAGCAAGAGCTGGATGAGTAACTGTTAACTTCCCTAGCTCTTAATGATTTGTGTGGGTAGGGAATGGGTGTATGAGTACATGTATGAGGGCATGTACACATGTGAGAATACATGGAGGCCAGAAAGGGGTTTGGGGTCCCTCTGAGCTAGGATTAAAGGTGCTTGTCAGGTGCCTAACTTGTTTCATGGGTAGTGGGGTGTGAATTCTGGACCCCATGATTGTGCATTGAGTGTTCTTGACCACTGGGTCATCCCTCAGGCCTAACCTGGTTTTTAAATCCATGATTCCAATTGGAACCAAGTAGTTAAAATCCAAATATTATCTCACCCGGTCATACGGGACTCAAACTACCTCATGCCCAGCACCCCTGCCAGTGGCACCCATTGGATTCTCTGCCAAAATGCAAGCTATAATACCTGCAACTATCTTACATAGCGTGCCCTGAACGAACAGCCTTTTCTGGGACCCTTCCGGGTGACCTTTGTTCCTCTCTGTGCTCTTAAGCAGAGTCTTCCAGGGGACAGCCCCAGGCCACATCTAGAATTTCCCAGCAGCATATAGACAACCATTCAGGAAACCAAATCAGCTTTACAAAATGACCCCAGCCTTCATTCTTAAATGTAGACAGACAAAGTCCCCCGACTTGGAAAACCTGCCGTGGTGCACGGAAAACATCAGAGAACAGAACAGAGCGACCTTGGGGGAAGTGCATCTCTTAGAAACTGGAGCCAAGCTTTTGAAAAAAAATTTAATTAGATCTTCAGTGAGACTTGATACTACACCCACAAAATCCAAAACAGCAGTCTGTGGGAAACCAGGGAACAGAAAACATCACCGGAAATAACTGAACACGGACTGCTGAAATGAGAGAGAATAGAAGATGAATTAAGAAACTAGCAGGACAGAGTGTGACAAGGTAGCCTGAATGTATAGTGGAAGAGAAGCAGTTAAAATGAACTCTGTGTAGATAAACGGTCATGAGTGGGGACCGCTTAGTTATAGGCCTGGAGTAGAGGAAGGTGGGGTGGCTGGGTCTCTGAGCGTGTTAGCTCGCTCTCTAATCAAAACAATTTGAAATTCAACAGTTCTCTTCTCTTTTGATGAAATCTTCCACTATTCCAAAAGTAAAAGGAGGCAGGAATCTGTCTCTCTAGCCACCATGAACTCTCCTAGGTTTGTTCCCCATCTCTACCCTTGCTCCCCTATTAACATCGGTTCCACTTCAGGCCACAGGAGGCCAGGATCTTCAGTACAAACTCAAGCCTGGAATCAGCTGGAGACGGTGATCAGCTGGAGACGGGGTTCAGCTGGAGATGGGGTTCAGATGGAGATGGGGCCAGCTGGAGATGGGGTCAGCTGGAGATGGGGTCAGCTGGAGATGGGGTTCAGCTGGAGATGGGGTTCAGCTGGAGATGGGGTTCAGCTGGAGATGGGGTTCAGCTGGAGATGGGTCCAGCTGGAGATGGGGTTCAGCTGGAGATGGGGTTCAGCTGGAGATGGGGGTCAGCTGGAGATGGGGGTCAGCTGGTTATGGGGGTCAGCTGGAAATAGAGGTTGGCTAGGACTGGGAGTGTAGGCTAATGTTGTGAAATCAGGTGGAACTTTTGGGGTTAACTGAACCTTGAGTCTGCTAGAGCTGTGAGTTAGACTTGGTTGCTATGTTCTAATCAGAGAAACAGAGACAAGGGCCATGCATCAAGGCTTCCATGAAATTCAAATGACATGCCACATGCTTAGAGTACTTCCTGAGCAGCAAGTGGCCATCTGACTATTTAATAGGATGAGTCGTTTTCTTCACCTCAGTCTTAACTCTACTTCGGTGAATTTTACACTTATATCTAAAAATACTTCAGAAATCATTAAGCTCTTGACTGTATGAGTGAGACCCTCTCAGATCCCATTCCCCAATGGTCCTCCAATCTGAAGAGACAGATGGAGGTGGGGTGTTCCTATGTCAGCTACCTTCAAACTTGCAGCAATCCTTCTGCCTCAGACTCCATGGTACATGCCACCATGCCTGGCTCCCTGTATGTAATGTTGAAGGCATATATACTTTTTGCTTTGGCATGCTTTGAGAACTTTCTCCCTGTTTGCAGGAATTCAAGTCTTGCTTCATTGAGGCCCTCTCAGTACCCATCTAGCTGGGTCCTTTCTTCCAGACATCCCATATACAAGTTTGTTCCCACCATTGCTGCCATCTGTTCTCTCTTACCGACTGAGCTCCACGCTTGGTCTGGTGATTCTAGTGTTCTCCTGGGGACACATTTGTTTCATGAATAAGCAAGCACAGGAAGGATGCATGCTAAGTTTATTGATGAACAGAGTTTGTGTCAGACAAGAACCAGCAGTCTTGAGACAATCTCCTGCAGAGAGAGAGAGAGAGAGAGAGAGAGAGACACACACACACACACACACACAAGTGACAGGGAAGTCACCATCTGGTGCTGGGAGGGGTCAGCTTCAGGCTCTGAAAGACCCCTAGTGTGCAGATCCGCGCTGAGTCTGCTCATAGGAGAGACTTGAAGCCAATGGCTCTTCTACTGTTAATTCTGCACTTGTCTCCTTCTGTTGGCTATTGCTCCTTCCATGATATAGTAAATGGTGCTCCTCGATGTCCCTCCTTTCCTGGTTTTGTAGATGAAATCATCCTGTCCAGCGCCTCACTCTTCTCCGTGGGGGAGAAGTCAAAGCAGTGTTACACAAAGACCAAAAGAATTACCGAATGTTCCAGTGCAAGCAGAAAGATCTTGGGTTGGGGATTTAGTATGTGCCTAGTGAGCATGAGACCTTAGGTTCAGTTCTCAACTGGGAGGAAAGGACAATAACAGTGGAAAAGTCAGCCTACATAGAGCTCAAGGGTCCAAAGTTCAAGACTAGAATGCTGTGACTGTGGAGGAAGAGGAAGAGGGGCTGGAATATGGCTCAGTTGGTAGGAGTGCTTGCCTAGCCTGTGCAGAACCCTGGGCTAGCTCTCCGGCATGGCATGAAACCAGGGGTGGTGGCATATGTGCACAATCCCAGCAACTGGAAGGTGGGGGCAAGAAGACCAGAAGTTTAATGTCATCCTTGAGTTCCAGGCTAACCTAGGACACATGAGAGTATTTTTCAAGAAAAGGGAGGGGAGGGACAGAGGGAAGGGATGGACACACACATCACACACACACAGTGTGATAGAGAAACATTCCAAATTACCAATTAATATTTAAAAATTCTTACCCCATTAGTAATCAAGGAAATTAAAACCTTACTGAGGACAAATCAGCTCCCTCTCTATATATCTTGGGTTGGTCCTCGTGGGACTGGACATGGAAAGGGGAGTCTCCCTGTCATTTTACTGAGGGTGCCATGACAGGACAGGTCACTTGGCTGTCAGCATTGCCTGTTGTGTGACAAACGGAATGGGTGTGGACATGATGAGAAGTGCAAGGAGTCCTATAGTAGTACCTTTCCTGAAGGCAGGGAAAACAAGTCACCTTAGACTGCTGGGTACCAGCAGCCGTTCAGGCCAGTGGAGGCAGAGCCAAGCATGAAGCGGACCCTGGATGCAGGGGAAGTTCAGGCACCAGCCTGCTCTCACCTCGAGCAGTCTGAGGAAGGACATGGCCAGAACCCAGCAGGATCAAGGAATGTGGGTAGCAGAGGGGACCCTCAGGAATGGAGCAGCAGGTACAGAGAGAAGGCTGAGAGGCTGTAAGGAAGCTCCCGGGCTGAGGCAGAGCCAGCAAAGTGGAGGGCCACTTCCACGTTAGGGTTGTCCTGGGTGGGCTCAAACCACTTCTGCAGACACTGGCCGCTATTCCTGCGCTCAGGACTGGCCTTGAATGTGTTGCTCCAGATCTTCTCACACAGATCAGTGGGGGTGGGGAATACATCCGAGAAAGGGCGGCAAGGCGCCTGTACCGGGCAGCGGTTTTTCCCTGTAGGGGTTGAGAATGGTTTCCTGACTTCCCATTGTCCCTTCTCTTCCATGTCCCCATCATCATGGGAGGATAAAAGAAGGCTTGCATCCTCACCCAGGCTGATGGCCACCAAGGACCCAGTCAGTCCACTTACCCTGCTTCCAGTCCCAGCCACTACGCCAGTTGGATTTGCAAGTGTAAGATGAGTGGCAGTCTTTCCACCACTCCTCACAATCCTCCCAGCACAGCGGAGCACCCCAAACCCGTTCTTCTCGCCTGTTTGGGGCCACCTGGGTGCAGGGGGAGAGAGAGGTAGATATCTAATCCTTTATATGGTCCTTGTGTATTATTCTTTCTCTTGTGCACGTGTGCACATTCTGGAAGTGTAAGTGAATGTGTGTGTGTCTGAGTGGAGGCCAGAGGCTAGTCTCAAGTGTTGTTATTCAGGGACCATCCATGTTGGCTTAGAGATGGTCTCTCTCACTGGCCCAGAGCTCACCAAGCAGGCTAGGTTGGCTGGCTACCAAGCCCAGGGACTCACCTGTCTCTGCCTCTGTAGTGCTGAGATTACAACAGCTCACCTCCACACCTAGCTTTTTTATATGGTTTCTGAGGATTGAACTCAGGTCCTCATGCTTGTGTGGCAAGTGCTCTACTGACAGCCATCTCCTAGTCTGAGGTATTTATTATTATTATTATTATTATTATTATTATTATTATTACTATATAAATGAGAACTGTGAAGCTGAGTGGCTATTTGTCCCGGGCTATTCAGTGTGTAAGTAGGGATTGGAAGTCACACTCAGGTGCATCTCATCCTAGTGCCCACATCAGATAATGACCCCATGCTCTCCTTCAGGGACAGAGACAGCTCCCTCTTCATCCCTTTCCCAGGCCTCTGGCTCTGCTCTTATCCCTAGAGGTACAGCATCTTCTAGTCCTAGGATTAATGGAAGGGAATTGCACGGGTCTGCCTCCTGTCTGCTCACCGGCTGGATCCAAGGCCCCAGATTGGGGGAACACTCATGAAAGCAGATGGCCTGGATGAAGTGCTTGTGACACATGGGGGTCAGCAGTCCACAGTGCATCATGCTGAAGTTAAAGAGCAAGGATTCATCCAGGTGGGCTTCCCAGCTTGTGGTGAGTGTGCAGCAGGCATTGTCCTTCCAGGGAACGCACTGGAGATGGAGAAGCAGCAGGCAGGGGGTAAGAGGCGGAGGTTGAGGGCCTTGGGCAGAGGGTGTCAGAAGGGACATCTTGAACACCTCTGTAGAGGAGGGACTCTGGTATCTGTCAACATGGCCCCAAAGAACAGGAGGCACCTGACCACTGACTTCCTCCGTTTTGTCTACCTGCCACAGAGCATAGCTTCCTGATGGCAGCTCCAGGGAGGAAGTAAATACAGGAAAGCAAACAGAAAGAAGTCCCGTGGAGAGTCAGGAACCTGGTTATGATGATGGGTAGGAGGAACTTATAGTTGGAACGTTCCTCTTCCCATAGCCCTGTTTTGTCTTTAGGAGACTGACAAGGACACACATTAAGTCCTGTGTCTAGCCAGGACATGTTGACTGGAAGGCTTGCACTGACCCCTGGTGAGCCAACAGGGCTTCTGGGACCACCTGTTTCCCAAGTGACCAGAGCAGCTCAGGAAAGAAACCCAGACTAAGGAACCAGATGAAATGGGCTGATGGAGAACGGGGACCACCTTGCCTGTATTCCTTCTCTCATAAACCTAAGAAGCCACCCCTGGGCCAGCTCTTGTCCCTGTACCTCCAAGTAGAGCTTATCTTCTGGGCCAGGCTCTTGCTTGTGGTGCTTGGCATTCATGCAGATGTTGACTGGCTTGTCCCCTGATAAGGTGGCCATGACCATCCACAATCTCAAGAGGATCTGCCACCATTGAGCCATGACCTGCTGCAGAGAAAAGCCTGTGAGAGAGGACAGCCATCCCAACCCCTCCGAAACACCAGGCACTAAAGATGGAATAGGGGCTCCAAGGCTCCCTTAGGTCACTGGAACATTCTGTCTGCTCTTAGAACTTTCTGTGTAGAGCAGCATTACAGAATATCAGGGAAGGTAAAATAATACCTGGATCTGACACCCACTACCAACCATTGCAAAGATGCAGAAACCAAACCAGCAACAGGGCAAAGAAAAGAAAACGGGAAAAAAATCAGCTCTGAAGAGGAGGGCAGGTAGGGAATGGCTCCAAGCCCTTCTACACTTAGATACAGCTCTGCTAACTCAGTGATGTATGGACTGGGAGTTTAGAGCTTTGATCACAGCCCACAGCCAGTCTCGTGGCCAAGTAACCAGTCCCCAGTAAGCAAGCAGATTCTCCTTGTGACCAAAGGACATGGTGGGGTGGCCAACGCAAGCCTTATCCATCAGGTGCCAATCCTACTTCTATTCCCTAGGAAGGGTACACACCAGGCCCACAGCTCCTCAGAGTAGCTTATCCCCACCCTGTCCCTCCAACTAGAGCCCTTCCCTCAGAGCAGAAGCTCACTTCAACCAGCCCCGTCTATCTCAATGCTACCCTAAGCATCAGGCTGGGCCAGCCAGTGCTGGGAACTCTGCTGTCACATTTCATTTTCAGTTCTCTTCTGGGTTGTATTGGCAACGTGGAGGTTGGGGTGGGGTGGTGGACAGGGAGATCCCCCTCTGCCGTAGCAAAGGATCACCCTGCTTCAGGAATGCACCATTCAGCTCACTCACACGGGACCTCACAGCTTCTTTGTCTGTCCCCTAGGCCTAGTGGAAACCTGCCCTAGACATAGGCAGTCTAGCCTGAGTTGAGCACCTCAGACATCCTAGGGACTGGAGACCCAGAATTTACTGAGGAACCCATTCTCAAGTCTAAATCCAAGACTCTTCTCCCCACAGCATCAACTCCAAGTTTGCAAAGAGAACAAAAATTCTCAAAGACCAGGAAGGGAAGATGGAGGGGAGACGCCAGCTCTTTGGGCATTCTTTTCACACTCACATTCAAGTCAGGGCTCTCCCGGTGCAGGCTGAGGGCTCTCCACCCGCTGCCTTTATATCCCTCTTCAGTTTCTACAAGACACAGGTGCAGAGGGCAGCAAGGCTCGGGGCTGAGCAGCCGCTGAGCAGCCAAGGGTTTGTCTTGTGGAGAAACCAGAGATCCCTGCAGTCAGCAGCAAGTTCACCTCTCAGCACTGCTTCTAACCCCTGAGAACCTGGGACTGATTAGCTTCTCTGCTGCCCTGTGATGAGAGCTGTTGGCAGGGACTGTTGGGAAGGAGAGGTCATGAGAAGGTCTTGGAGCAAATCCTAGCGGCTTTCCTTCTCATCTTCTGTTCTCTGAAGCTCCCTTCCTCGCCCCTGTTCTGTTCCACCTGGTACCTCTCGCAGCATCAGGAGCCAGCTACAGAGCACCCAGAATGAGGAGACAGGAGGAGTCCTGGAGAACCAAGAGTTTAAGCAGCAAAGTTGAAACAAGAACCAGCCCTAGGCACGCACAGGGACAGGGACAGCATGCATTTGCACAGTGTGTGGTTTGTGACCTCGGCTCCAAAGGTCCCATTGGAGGTGATGCCCCTATCTTTGTTTTTCTCTTATGTTCTGTCTCCAAAGGAGAAGTAGTCAATTCACTAAGTTTTATACTAAATAAATAAAATAAAAACAAACACTTGTGTTTTCCACCGAAGAAGACAAAATACAGTCCTTGCCATTCAGCTTCCAGTCAGTATGCAAAGCATATTAATTACGTGCGGGAGTGAGTGGGGGAGGTGGTGTTCTCCTCACCTGGGTACTGAGTACTGAACATCCCCAAGAGCTAATCATGGGGCTGGAGGCTAAGGCATTGGCATGCAGTCTAACTTACTGCCTGCAAGAATCCCCCAAATGAGCATGCTCTTTCAGAGGTAGAGGAAACGGAGGCTCAGAGAATGAACTGGGAACTAGACTATGCTTGTTTGACTTCACAGCTAACACTTATGGGCCAGGTGAGGGGCAGACCTTCAGGACTGAGGGGTAGGAATTGTCTAGGTCTCGAGTCTTTAAAAAAAAAAGTCAGATTCCACACTCAGATTGTGTATGAGTGGGAGCTGTGTGCTGGGATTTTGGGGGAAGGGACAGGGCAGTGTGGTCACCAATCCAACTTCCACATACTGTCTTCAGCAGAGCTGAGAGTCAGACACCGGATGGAAAAGCATTTCTGCTGGGTGGGTCTCTTTGTATCGGTGTCCACAGTGGCGGTAGAGACAGGCACGCATGTCCTTTTCTTCATAGACACCCAAGGAGCAGCAAGCCTTGACAAGTAAGAGAATGGTGTTGATCGTTAAGTTCTAAATGGCTGTGCATATGGCAAGAGCAAGAATCCAGAAATGAGTCACAGTCATTACTGAAATGGAAAACTGGCCTTCACAGGGAGGGGGCAGGGACAAGGAGGAACTGGCTAGCCACCGCCAAGACAAAGCTGTAGGAAATGAGTTGAAATTATAGCCAGCGTGGCTGCAGGTGGAGGGAGGGAGGGGCAACTGCAGAGGCTGCCTTTCAAGAGAGCCATTAGCCCAGCATCTGTCCCTAGAGAAGCATTTTGAGGTCCTTGAGCAGAGCTCATTTTGCCTTATTGTGGCTGAGCCTTCCAGAGAAATCTGTTTTCTGACAGAAGACTGCTAAATCGGGGCCGGCTGTGGACGGAGTCACTCCAAAGCAGCTGAAAACAACAACAGAATGATGAAAGAGCAAGGGGAAGAGGCGAGGTGGGCTCAGGCTATTCTGAAGGATGTGGGGAGGGGGTCGCAAGGAATGCTGGATGGTGATGGCTGTCCTGTCCTCTCACCATTTACCAGGTCATCCAAAGCAGTGAGTTTGAAGACAGACAGAAAAGCTAGTATGCCCCAGGGGACTCGGAAGTCAGAGATAGCAGCGAAGCCTGTCAGCAGCTCAGGGTTCTAACTCTTGAGTTGGCTCCCCATCCTCTTAATAATCAAAGGTCTTTAACAAGTTCGTAACTTGGGCTGAGACTGCCATCCAACTCTCCTTTGTCCATCCAAATGCCCTCCCAAGGACGTCTGCTTCTCCCTGCAGCCAGAGTCACGCTTGGGTGCTCCAACCTGGCTCCCTGATTCCTCCAAGCCAATGTCCATGCAACAGCTAGGAAGATAAACTCCGCGGGGCTTTCTTACAAAACTTTCCAAACAGAAGGGAAGTTGAGAGGATTTCACAGTGAGTCCTGACCTACCACACTGATCTTACATAGTCCCTTTTCCTTTGGGGGTATTTTTGAGCCAATCATGCATCTCATTCTTGAGAGATATCAAGAACATTCCATGAGCATCTCAAAGCAGGAAATCAGCGTGCTTCCGAGACTCTCACATTTAAAATCTTTGTATACATTAAAATAAGACTCCATGATGCGTGGGCCCTTTTTAATCCCAATTTACTTTTCTATTCTAATCCATGGTCCATTTTTTGATTTTATAATTTATGATTGTGTTTGTGTGTGTTGTGAGTAGGTGTGGCATATGTGCCCCCGAATGTGTGTCTAGGTCAGGGGACAACTTTGTAAAGTTGGTTCCACCTCCACTTGGGTTTCACGGATTGAACATAGGCTATCAGGGTTTCATAACAAATGCTTGCATCCTCTGAGCCATGCTGCCAGCCCCCACATTCCAGAGCATTTGATTATTCTAAATCCATAACTGTCCTGCTCCTGAAAGGTGACTCCTTGGCTAATGCCCTCATTGCCTGCTCAACCTCAGTGTCGGCATTTCCTCTTAGTTCTGGCTCCCAGAGGAACAGCTTGCCCCTCCCCTGCCAGCCAGGAAGCTCCATAGTCTCGGAGACTGGGGAGATGCTTTCTTGGGTCTTCTGTCCTCTTCTATAGCTGCCTTCTGCCACCATGGACACCAATCAACCTGAGCCTCCCCCTACCTGTCATCTGGACTCAGTCGGGCAGACACAGCCTGATCTAAGCGGACAGTCCATAAAGACTGGAAAGGAAAACAGCAGCAGCATTGGTTCTGACGGTTCCCTAGTTTCATATGACCTCCCTGCCTCTCTCCTACTCTCTCCTCTCCATCCCTCTCTCCTTTTCTTCATAGTCCGAACCATCCTTTTCCCTCGGTTTAGAGTGATCTCTCCTGTCTCCTCTCATCCTTTCTTCCTTCCTTTTTTTGTTTAATTCAAACTATGAGACAACTTACTTATTAAATTATTTTGCAGTACTAAGGATTGAATTGAGAGCCTTTCTCGTGTCCCCACTGAGCTGTGGCCCAGCCTCCTTTTCACTTCCTCTTCCTTCCTGTCCTCCTCTGTCCTCCACTGCATTCATCACAGTACTCTCTTGTCACTTCCTCTTCCTCGCCCCCTCTCCTCCTTCCCTCCCTTTCCCTCTCCTGTAATTTTCTTCCCTCACCCCCACACTCTCATTCTCTGACTGTTTAACGCTGGGCCTCTCATCACCGCTTGAAAACAGCTGTGCTTTAGGTCTAATCACAAACCGAAAATGAGTGTGAAGCCTACCAGGTACTGAAGAGCATCTGAGTAGAGGGACGGCAGATGGAAAACACCAGAGTTCTAATGGAAGGATGGACTGAAAATTAGATACACAAGCCGCCTCTCCGTTAACATTCACACCTGGCTGGCTATGCTGGTTCTCCACATCTGCCATGACAATGAGGTTTATACGGGGTTTGCAGTGTGGAGTCTGTCCCAGGATCCCATTCTGGAGCTGCCTTTGACCCACAGCCCTTATCTGTCCCTGAAATACCTTCCTCTCCTAGCCACGCTTCTAAAACATGTGCACCATGGCGCCCCTAGACACAGCCTCCTGGGTTCTTACCATTCCCTGTGATCCACTCTTGTCAAAGCTGTCAGCCACCTCCATTTGTCTGATCTAAAGGGCAAGGCTTGAGAGCTCATTTGACCCGTCTCAGTAGCTTTTGACTAAGGTAATCCCCTCCTCATCTTTGCTCCACAGAACTCTATATTCTCCTTGTTTCCCACCCACATCTCAGCATCCTCATCCCTTGGGACACTCCATTTTCTCCCATGAGCCTGCCCCAAAGCCTCTTCCTTTCTCTCTGGGCCATTTGGCCTCCAGTATGACTTCTTGATTTTCTGGGTATGGGTACTAAAGCCACACTCTCCATTCCTGGCCCATAATATCGTGTAAAGCCTGTGTCTGCTCTAGACACTACACAGTGCTACGGTATGGTTCACCAGCTGGGAAAGGGGCCTGGAGATTTAATCACACAAAGACACACAGAGAGACATGGGGACAAGGGTCGTTCTTGACACAAGAATGCCCCCTTTATTGTGTTCAGGGGCAGCTTATATAGTGCTCTGGCCATGGGGGTCGAGAGTCCTAGAAAGTCGACGTCGGTGGTCTTGGGTGAGGCCTGTCTTGTGCTCAGAGCAGCTGCAAACACAGGAAAACAAGTTGTTTTGCTCAGAACAGTTGCAATCAAGTTGTCTACAAGAAATCAGGTCTGGGGGTCCACAGCCCCCAACAATATCTCATGTTCCCGGACCTCCAGTGACATTCCACTCTTCTTCCAGCTCCTCAAACCCCGCTACTCGTATCACTTTCCCACTCAACTGCTTTCTTGAGCTAGTTAATGGGACTCCCCTGGGCCAGAAGCCTATAGATACTATGGACTCTTCTTCTCCCTTTGTATGTGAGTGTTTTACCATGGTCCAGACACTGGTTGCTATGGAAACCTCCCCTCTCTTCCCATCCCCATCCTATGCATTCACCATGCTGCTCTCTGAATAAGCCACCCTTCTCTGTCTTTGCACCTGCAAGGCTGTTTGCCAGGAAGACCTGACCCTGCTTCTTCACCAGCTGTTTCCCCTGCAGGGCTCCATTCTGGTGCCAAACTCTTGAGAAAGCCTGACTTGGACCTTCCCTAGCGCAACCTCCTCTGTGACCACCCTGGACATTCTGTACAGCAAAGGTTCTATTCTGTCAGCCTAGTATACTCAAAACTAAAATGTGTTTGGATGGGCACTAACCCATCAGTGGCACCATTGAAACATTTTTACAAGTTCCATCCTCGAGTCTTTCCCTGAGGATCTTGAAACATTCCCACACTTGTGATGGTAGACTGGGATGACTTCAGATGGGTATAGCACATGCAGCCCAGTGCTGTGGGACAATGGTCTTGTATTTTGTAAAGATTGGTCACTTGTATTTTAACAAAATGCTGATTGGACAGTATCCAGGCAAGAAGTATAGGTGGGACAACCAGTCAGGAAGTAGAGGCGGGGCAACCAGAACAGGAGAATTCTGGGAAGAGGAAAGAGTCAGTCTGCAGTCATCACCCAGACCAAGAGGAAGCAAGATGAGAATGCCTCACTGATGAAAGGTACCAAGTCAAATGGCAGACACAGACAAGAATTATGGGCTAACTAAAGATGCAAGAGTTAGTTAATAAGAAATCCTGAGCTAATAGGCCAAACCAGTTTATAATTAATGTAAGCCTCTGTGGGACTGGGCAAGACAGAAAGCTCTGTAACAGCCCAGTGGCCCCATTTAGGAATGGTCACCCAGAGCCTGACCCTTATCACCTCCATACCCTCCCTCTACTCACCCTCTCTACCATCCCAGGGACCTGAGCTTTAGGTATGAGCTTTAGAATCAAAGCCACAGCCTTGTCCTTCTAGTGTAAGGAGACAGGATCCCACACTATGACTAATTGGGATTGTCTTTGAGGCCTACAGCTCTCTGTGATACTTTCTATTGGGTTCTCATGTGATTCCTTTCCACATGGGAAGTTCCTTCCTTGTCCTGGATGTACCCAAAGCATTTTTTTCAGTTGACTCCTTCTTGCCAGGACTTAGTTGGAGAGACCCACATCTGAGTTAGGAGTCCTCCTGATACTCCTGTGGCCCTCAGTGTTACCTCTCTCATGAACAAGCCACTCTGCTCTTGAACAGGCACAGGAGGATGTGCTGGCCTCTGGGCTCTGATCTCCTGGGCACTAGATAGCTTGCCAACCTAGCTGCTTCACTGTTGGAAGCATGGTGAATATTGTTAACTGAGCAAGAGATTATTTTTATACAAAAGATCCTATGATTTATTTTTTTAAACCAAGAAGCTACCAGCAAAAGTTCTCAGAAAGCCAAACTTTTGTATTTGGCCACAGTACGTGGTGTGTGTGTGTGTGTGTGTGTGTGTGTGTGTGTGTGTGTGTGTGTTGAGAGCCTATAGAGTTCCTGCTTTTTTCTTTTAAGTGTTTTTCTGTCTGTCCTTGCGTTCTCAATGCACCCCGAACCCATCCCTAGAAGGAGCTATCAGGTTCATCTCCACAGCTCAACAAATGAAACAGGTGACTCATTTTTTTCTTAGGCACATACACAATTTCAAGTTTGAAGAATGGAATTAGCTAGTATTTCATGGGTAAGAAAGTAAATACATACCTTTTCAGATTTGTTTTTATTCTTTATGTCTCTGTTATACATGGTAAATGACAGGGAAATTTCACAATGTATTTTGTAGCTTATAAGAATAAAATGGTAAAGATTTTTAAATTTACATGTACTTTGTAGTTATTGATAGATTGATTGTGCGTATGTACATGTACACATGCCACAGCATGAGTGTGGAGGTCAGATGACAACTTGCAAAGGTTGGTTCTTGCTTTCCATCATGTGGGCTCCAGAGATTGAACTCAGCTCATCAGGTTTGGTGGCAAGCACAGACGACAGGACAGCTGGATATGAACTCGCTAAGAGAATGGGGGTAAATCACCCTGTAGAGCAATTGTTAAGTAGTTTTCATTCCTAGAAAAGTGAGTCTTATGATCGTAGACCCTGCAGGAGCATCTTTTGAGACCTAAAACTCTCAAATAGCTTTTCGTTTTTATGAGACTTAAAATACCAGAAAATATGAATGGTTATAAATATTCAATGACTTTGTTTGCAAAGACAGACTTTTCACTTGCTCGGTGTCCCTTATATTTGAGCAGAGGATTCTGTGTTTCTGCTCAAACCCAGTGGGATGTCTGGTTTCCACAGATACGGGGCATAAGAGGATCTACTGAGTCACCTTGCTGAACTGTTCTTGAAGACAAAGCAAGGCACATATCCTCAGCTATGTGGGAAGTCCCTGGCATGGTGGTCTGTTTTGAATCTGGAATTTGTCTGATGAAGCCATCTCCACAAATGGGCGAATGTGTCCTTTGGAAGGAGCAGGGCTGTGTCTGTTCAAACACCCTTGCCTTACCCACATCAGGCACAAAGGGAAGGTGGCTATGATGCCTCATGTGTCTATCCAGTTCTAGGTCCTGGACCAAACCTTGGACAAGTCTCATGTCCTTGCCTGTCTCCCTCCTGTGGGGTAAAGATTGGGTCATATATATATGAATGATGTGTGGTGTATACAACACAGTACTGATTGGCACCATAGTTGCTGGATGAATGGATGTGTTAATAAAAGAAACTATAAATCCAGTTTACAGGTGGCCTTGGAGAGGTGAAATAAGTTGCTTAGTTTTGTGTCCCCCAAAGTTTACCACCAAACTGTCATAATGGTTTAGTTGATATCATAGTGTTTGTGCTAGCAGACATCAGAGGAAAGAGTGATTGCTACTTGTGGGTCTGTATTTCTTCCCTGGGAAGGGCCAGTGCATTCCCAGCTGTACACTGGGTCACTGTGTCATCCTAACTGGAAATAGCCCTTGGTTGTCTTTATTTGGTTATTAAATATGGCTTAAGGAGAAGTGTGTGCTCTGATGATTTGTGGATCCATTTGTCTAGGTTTTTGACCCATTTTAAAATCAAACAGTATTGTAAATGTCACCATGAGATATTTCATGTGTTGTTAATTTAGTCATGAACAATGGAATGTTCCATTTGGTCCAAATCTCTCTGTAAAACTCATGTTCTTCTTATTCTTATTAAAAGGGGGAAAGGTGCATTGAATTCTCCTTTAGCATTTAAAACATATGATAATTTTTTTTATTTTTTGAAACTATTGTAATCATTGTCACTTTTGCTTTTCTCCCTCCAAACCCTTCTGTATATACCTCCTTGTTCTTTTAAGAATCACAGTCTCTTTTTCATTAATTATTTTTATGTATACATATTTATACATTTATGTCTATATCTACAAAAGTTGATACAGATATAGATATTCCTAATACATAAGTATAAGCTACCCAGTCAAGTATAATATTACTTGAGTGTATGTTTTCAAAGTTAACCATTTGGGATTGGGTAACCAGCTAATAGTATGATTGCTTAGGAATTTTTCAGGCATCCTTTCTGTTGCTTCACCCTCATCCCTCCTTTGTATTTATTTTCATCACCTCCATAGTTAGAGCCCAGTTATTATTTTGACTGACCCTGACTGACTAACACCAACTGCCTGACTGACCCTGACTGATCCTGACTGACCCTGACTAATCTTGACTGACATTGACTGATCCTGACTGACAATTACTGACATTGATTGGCCCTGACTGACTCTGACTGACTAACACCAACTTCCTGACTGACCCTGACTGACTAACAACAACTGCCTGACTGACCCTGACTGATCCTGACTAATCCTGACTGATCCTGACTAATAATGACTAATAACATGGACTGACTAACACTGACTGCCAGACTGACAATGACTGTCCATCACTAACACTAACTGGCAATGACCAATTAACACAACTGTCTGACTGACACTGAATGATACTGACAATGACTGACAATGACAAACACTGACTGATGCTGACTGATACTGACTGACTGACACTGACTGCCTGACTGATACTGACTGACTGACAATGGTTGACACTGCCTGACACTGCCTAATGACACTGACTGACTGACAATAACTGACAATATATAACTAACAGCAATGCTTGAGTAACACTGATGAATGCTGACTGACACTATCATAGACTAACACTGACTGCCTGGCTGACACTGACTGATACTGACAATGACTCTGACTGACTAACATTGACTGCCTGATTGACACTGACTGACAATGATTGACACTGACTGACCATGATTGACATTGACTGACAGTTATTGACACTGACTGACTGACAATGACTGACAATGACTGACTGGCAATGACTGACAATGACTGACTGACAATGACTGACACTGACTGACTGGCACTGACTGACACTGACTGACAATGATTGACACTGACTGACAATGACTGACTGACAATGATTGACACTGACTTACTGACACTGACTGACTGACACTGACTAACAATGATTGACACTGACTGACTGACAATTATTGACACTGACTTACTGACACTGACTGACTGACTATGACTGACTATGACAATCACTGACAATGATTGACAATGACTGGCTGACAATGATTGACAATGGCTGACTGACACTGACTGACTGACAATGATTGACAATGGCTGACTGACACTGACAATGACTGACAATGACTAACAATGACTGACAATGACTAACTTACACTATCACTGACTGATACTGACTGCCTGACTGACTTTACCTTTCATAAAACTATGTTCATGTCTGCCTAGTATCAAAAGAAAATACGCAAGAGAGAGAATGATAGCAAGAGAAAGATCAGGTACAGGAAAACGTGATTCTGACAGCATTTGGCTCCTGGTGTCACTTCCCAACACCCAGAAGCACCTCAGATTTCCCAACCCTCTTATGGGACATCTAATACTGCAAAGATTCATTTGGGGGCAGAGGCTACTATATTCCAAGTTGGATTTCTGCCACTTGTATTCAAAGGCTTACTAATAGGTAAACTTTCTTTCTTTTCTTTCTCTCCCTGGTAGTACAATTGTCTGTGAAATTTAGAGTGCAGGCCACCACCAGCAAGAGCAGTAAGAGCTCTCTGTTTAAGTGCTTGTTTAAGGGCCTGGCATGAGATCATTTGCACCTGGAGGGGCAGGACCTCTGTTGGCTGGAACTGTTGCTCTGTTGAGCTAAGGAAATCAAGAAGACAGAATTAAGATAAAGAGGAGAAAGAAAAAGAAATTGTCTGAACTCAAAGTAGAGTTTTTAGCTAGAGAAACATTTCCTTTAACTGATATTTATGAAGCCCATTTTCACACACTCTTCTCTGGGCTGAGTCTCCCACAATGCTCCTTCCTCTGCAGCATTTCTGTAGCTCAACTGCCTCCCTTTAGTTTTGGAATCACACTCAAGGAAACAAAACTCTGTAAGGTGGATGGCATAGCCTCAAAATAAAATAGCTGCAGGCTTTGTCCGATATTTCAATGAAGCAAATGCTTAGAAAAACAGTTGTTGGTCTTTGTCCCCTCTAGTCCTTCTCCTTTGTGAGAAGCTTCTTTAACTCTGCTCCCTGTTCTGAGGACCCCAAGACTCATCATTTCAGTCCTAGTAGACTTTTTGTTTTGTAATTTTTTTCTTTACTGCTTATTTTCCTTAAGTAATTTTCTGCTGCTTCTGAGCTAAAGACAGCAGATATATCTTGTTTCTCCAGTAATTCTCAGCATCTGCCTTCCTAATCTGAATAGTAATGGGATCCAGTGGCAAGCAGCCCCCACAGTGGGACAGATAAAGAAAGAGGCCACTGAGTCACTGGAGTTTTCTGTAGACATCAGGGCCACTTTGCCTGGCCCAGGCCTCCATTTGAGTTCAGGTATTAGAAATGAGAGAGATAGCTCAGTGGTTAAGAGCACTGCCTGCTCTTCCAGAGGTCCTGAGATCAATTCCCAGTATCCACATGGTGGCTCACAACCATTTGTGTTGAGATCTGGTGCCCTCCTGAGGAAGAGTTACCCTTATCAACTTAGACCATGAAACCCAATATGGACAAGTTCAACAGAACCGCCATATACAGGCTGCCCATGTGTGCTTCAGCATTGGCAGGGCATAAATTTCATTTTCATTGGAAATGATCCTTCTTTCTCCCTCACTTCCTGGAACACACTTTCTTTAGAATATATCTCCCTCCCAGCTTTACAGACTGAACTTTCCAGCTGAGCAAGTGCCAGGGGATTACCTATCAGAACTCCAGACCTTTGTCCTAAGCTAGATCTTTATTGGCATATGAATGGTATAGAGTTGTTTTCCCTTGGCCCAAAGACACACTTACTCCATAAGAAGCCTGCCCATTGGTTAGCACTCAGAACTCCTCCAGAGAGAGTCAAATGCAGCAGGGTAGTCACTAGTGCTGCTTTCAGGACTGACTGGTGCTGGCAACAGAGACTTCAGCCCTATCTGTTATGGTTTTTGTCTCTTTAAGAGGCAAGCCACGCCCACTCCCAGTG
>LOEQ01002471.1:1328-26399 GCA_001685075.1 Bramus lutescens
TAATGAGATCTGGTGCCCTCTTCTGGCATGCAAGCAAACATGTAAGGAATGTTGCATACATAATAAATAAATAAATCATAAAAAAGAAATCAAATTCAAAGAAATGAGTCAAGTTAATCATGATTCCTTAGAAAGAGGCTGCTGAGATGGTTCAGTGTTAAGAGTACTTACAATTCTTTCAGAAAACCCAGGTTCTGTTCCCAAAACCTAAAATAGCAGCTCACAACCATCAAGCTCCTGGGAGGCCAACATTCACTGCAAATGCTTGAATATGAAAAGAAATGTATATAAGGGTATATGGAGCTGTCTGGAATGGCTAGAAAATTAAGCGTGTATTATAAGGAACAGAAATGATGGCCAGAACTAGAAAAATTTACTACAGCTAATCAGCCCTGAATTGCTTACATAAAATATATGGACTTTATGTGTGGGCACTGAGCTCTTATTATGCTTTAACTGAGAGGGGAAAGATTTTAGATGAAGTTTCTATCCTGTCTGGTCCTGCATCCGTTCAGTCCCAAAGAAACACACAGTGGTTGGCCTACTGCTAAGGATTATTACTAACTACCTCTTATGACATAAATTCACCCATAATTATTGTCTGTATTTAGCCACATGTCTTGGTACCTTTTCTCAGTAAGGCATTCTCATCTTGCTTCCTTTGTGTCTGACTTGTGACTGACTCTGCCTTCCTTCTTCCCAGAATTCTCCTAGTCTGGTTACCCCATCTATACTTCCTGCCTGGTTACTGGCCAGTCATCATTTTATTAAGACAATAAGAGTCACAAATATTTACTGTGTAGAAAAGCATTATCCAACAGCATTTCCTTTTTTTTTCCTTTCAAAACAAGACCCTGAATCTAATCTTCTTCGTTTAACTGTTTTCCTGGCCATTATCCATAGCAATCTGTAACCAACACACTAAACAAAGACAAACATACATAATCCATTTTGGGGGAATACATGCATAGTTTTCTAGGCTACTTCTTGCTGATTGGGAGTACTGATAATCTTATGGGGACTCAGAGAAAATTTAGGATTATGGTCAAGTCCTGACTCGAGTATTCTGTGAGACTGGATTCGCTCAAGCAGCAGTCTTAAAGCTGTTCTGAATGTAGAACTCAGAGGAAACTGCAACAGAGGTATTCTGAAATATTGGATCATATGGGCCATCTGTTCCTACCAGAGAATTTTTTAGGGTGCTGTTTGCTGATAAAACCTTATTTGTCTTAACCCAGAATGAATCCACAGTATCTTATTTCCTGTGGAAACAAAAAGCAAAACATCTTCTCCAAAGTAACATATCATTGACTTAAATTTTGAAGTCAAGGTATTTTCAAAATATATAGGTTGGATTAATCCAGCAGCATTTAAAATCGAATGTCTTTTAGGAGCTGTTTCTCCTTCCTCAGCAAACAATTCAAAGACAACATAATAACATACAATATCCAGATTCTCTGTGTATTTTTCAATCTTTATGTGGCTTTTGTTTGTTTGTTTTTACTCTGTTGCTTTTATTTTATTTTTTATTTGTTTGTTTTTTGAGACAGAGTTTCTCCGTGTATCTTTGGCTGTCCTGGAACTCACTCTGTAGACCACGATGGCCTAAAACTCACAGAGATCTGCCTGCCTCTGTCTCTGCCTCCCAAGTGCTAGGATGAAAGGTGTGTGCCACTACACATAACTACTCTATTTCTTTTTTAAGGACTTTATCTTTTTTCTTTTCTTTCCTAAGCCTACATATATTTCTAAACACATTATAAACCATTTAGAGGTTGGTGGGGTTTTTTTTGCCTAAATCTGTCTTTACTATATATCTCTGTCTTTTTCTGACCACATAAGTCTTTAGTCTGCTAAACCATATGGCTAGGATTAAAGCTGTGGCTTTGGCAGCTGACTCCACTCCATTCCTCAGCTTTTTGAGAGTCTGTCTTCATGGCAGAGGTACTAGAAGGAGCCATGTTTATTGGTACAACTCTGTGGAGTTTCCAGGTCCACACCACCAGCAAGAAGCCTATTGCTGGCTACTCATAATTACTATTTAAGTGTTTTGTTACAGAGCTTCTTAAAAGATCTGCAAGGTTTTTGCTGCTAATGCTGAGTCAGAAAGCCTCTCTTAAAGGAGATGTACCTCTGATCACCATGAGCAAACAGAGCATACTGGAGAAAAGTAGGTTACCAAGAAGCTGCTCTTGACTCTATTCTTGTCTGTCTAGAATCCTTAGGGGAAAAAAAAAGAAAGAAAAAAAAACTTTCTTAGCCTTTATGTGGAAATTCTTGCCAAACGTTTGGGTGCCATTTGTAGACAAAGCTTCTGACCTGCCTGGTCCTGCAGCCATAGAGCATCGAGTTCCAAAGATGAAAACACACAGAGGTTTATATTAATTATAAACTGTTTGGCCTATTGTTCAGGCTTAATACTAACTAACTCTTATGACTTAAATTCACCCAAAATTCTTGTCTCTCGTTAGCCACATGATTGGTACCTTTTCTCAGAAAGGCATTCTCCTCTTGCTTCTTCTGTGTCTGGGCAGTGACTGACTCTCTGCCTTTCCTTTTTTCAGAATTCTCCTAGTCTGGTTTCCCTGCCCATAATTCCTGCCTGGCTACTGGTCAATCAGCATTTTATTACACCAATAAGGGACAGACTTTTACAGTGTGCAAAGCATTATCCCACAGCACAAAATGAAGAACAAAGGATAACAATGATGAAGGAAGCAAGAAGGTCAATCAGATGAACTTCAGGCAAGGAGACCAATTAGGAAGATGCAGCAATTTGCCAACTTGTACTGAGGAGGACTTGAATTAGGACAATGGGTTGGCATGACCTCTCAAAGGATCTTGGAGTAAAGATATTCCTTCTGGGCAGCACTGTAGGGATTGGCACTATATTCTCTCGCATCTTGCAACACTTTATTTGTACCAAAATGCATTTTGTGTGTTTGAGTATATTTGAAGGAGTTGGATTTCTTCAAAGATGAGTATATGTCAGCTTTTCATGAACCCATTTCAGCAAGCATAATATCTGGAATTGATATTTTAAAGCTATATATAAATTGGTATAATTATTTACTTGTATATTTCAAACATTAAGATATTGCTATTGAAGTATAATGCTTACTTTTACATAGTAAGTTAGTTAGGCTACAGTACAATATTTTTAATTGAATGTTAACATTGTTGTGAAAATAGCTTTTCTATGGTTAACATTTATGGGCAGCCAATATTATGTAAGTGTGATTACTTTAACAGATGAAATGGACCTCACTTAATCAGTTGGAAGACTATAAAAAGCCCCAAAGACAAAATTGCAGTGTTTCTGAAGGGAAAAGGAATTCTGCCTCAAGACTGAAGCATCAGCTTTTATTCAAGATTCTATGTCCTATAGATTTCCTATCTGTCAGCTATGAGCTAATTCCTTGAGAATAATATGTATGTTTTCTGTTTCTATATACATATGCGCATTATTTTTAAGTTTCTTTCATTGAAGAAAAGTTGAGAAATGGAATGATCATTCAGACAGGTAATGTCACAAAGACTACAGGGGAAATAGACTAATACAGGTAGAAACAATAACTTTATTTCTAAGTATATTAAATTTTAGATAGATGAAAAAATCCAGCAGAGATACATGAAAAGCAAATGAAAACATAAGGCTTAAATCTACAAGGAAACTGGATGGTCAAAATAGATGACTCAACAATACTGTAGCTTTTCTCTTCCTATATAACACATATTGTAGTTTAGAAATCTATACACTATAGCAAACATATATAAGAGCTATATGGCTGTAGTTATCATCTAAACATAACTTACCTTTAAACTTATTTCAACCAAAACATAAAATTTTCCTTGGAAAGACAATCCAGTATCTTCACACCTAAAACAATTTCTTCTCAGGTTAATGTCATCTCAAGGCAGAGATGAAATCGACCATCAGGGTTCCAATGATTCTGCCTCTTCTGAGACAGAGTAGATTAAGGTGGAACAATAGGATAGGGACAGAGGGCAGCTGTTTTCTGCTCTCCACAAGTTGAGCTCTCAGCTATCCCTGACATTAACAGAGACATCATAAGGCGTCATTGACTGTCATAAGCTTGTGGTGCTGAGAAGTGATCTAGACCTGCTTACGACAGACTGACAGCCGGATATAACTAGCATGGGATTGAGTTACATCACTGAGTAGCTGCAGGGTTTTGTACTGACTTCACTTTTTTCCACTATATAAATATGATTCCTTCTTACAGTCTAAAGGAAGAAGTTAGAAAACAGTTGGCTCATGGAAGGTCATCCTCCATGACCTTTGAAACAGAAGCTTTATTTGATGACACTCTTTCATGCATTGAACAATCCTGCTTTCTTCAGAAAATTGTGTCATGACTTCCCGTTCCCCTGGGTGGTGGCACAAACTCCTACCACACTGATGTTCTGCTCAAGCACCAGGGACAAAGCAACCATGGACTGGACTCTCTGAAGTCCATGTACTCTCTGAATGATTCAAAGGATTCCTCTTTCAAAATCCAATGGATTTCTGAGCCCCAAAGCTTTGTTTCTTGGAGGAAGATGCCAAACCATGTAAAACATCTATCAAACACTGATGAGAAGAGGAAACTTGGAAAATTGTTAGAGGAAGAAAAATAATAAGCTTGATTTTCCTTCTTTTGAAGAGTTTCCAGGCTAACGAACTGGGAAATTTTTGCTGAGAATTACAGATGGGCCCTCATGAAAGAGAATTAAGCACTCTTGCATGTTATCCCCACCCGTATAAAAATTTTAAATTAATCAACTGTTCTGCATGGGACTTACCTTGGTGAGGGAATTTCCCACAGAGCACTGGATACAGAAGCCAGAAAGTAAGGTTCAAAAAATATCTAAGAGGAAACGGAAGCAGGTAAATGTAACTTACTAGATTAACATTTGTTGGAGAAACCAAGACTTTACGGGAGAACGAGTCCAGAGAAAGTGTGTGTGTGGCTGTTTGAAATATTTGAAGCCTTTTAGAAAAATGGCATGCTTGAGATTATTGGTAGTTCAGGAAGAAGCCAGTTTTTCTTGGTATCTAGAAGCAACTATAACATGTAAATGGAGGACAAAGGAAGTAAAGTCCAGTAATTTACAGTTCGTAGTGTGAAGGGGAAAAAAGAAAATACAACTTCCCAAACTGGGAGCTGCTTATAACTCCAGCATTCAGGAGGCTTCCACAGGAGAGTTATGATTTTGAGGTCAGGCTGGCCTACGGTGTTGGGATCAGAGGAAATCATGAGTGCATGTGTATTGTTGACATAGGCACAGCCTCAGACCTATGGAAGTGGCAAAGCCTTCTTGGGTCAGACTCAGCATGGACATTTCTTTTGGTCCATGTCTCTCTTTGGTCTACAAATGATTGAACAGTTTATGTGAGAAGTACCAAGTGCAGCTTCATCTTCCTGGATTGTTTACAGCCCAAGAGTACTCATCTAGAGAAACCTCCCATCAAGATTAGGCAACTCCTCCCCACCGGGCCTGAGGTTCCCCTGTGCACAGGTAGCTAATCCCCCATCAGAGTGCACACAGCCCGCCTGATACCAGCTTTTCTGTGCCTGTGAATGTCCTTTCTTCATTCCCTTATATCATTCTTAGCCAGCTTAAGGTTCCAAGCTTTGCAAGACACAGCACTAGGAAAACCCCAGCCTAAACTATAGAGAAAGTTGCTGCATCAACAAACATAATGTTTCCCATCATTTTTGTGTGTGTGTCATTTCTGTGCTTTGCTCTTCTAGACTCTTCTAGGTCTTTGAAGAAGAATGCTTGTGTTCATATCAAACTGGAATGACAACCAAAGCAAAAGGAACACATATCAAACTGACAAGCGTCCAATGCTCCCTTCATTAAAAGAAAGGTAAATGAGTTAGAAACTGTCCACAAATTCAATAGACTTATTGGAATTTTCTAGATAAAGTGTGCTAAAGGAGATGCCTTCAAAACTATATCTGAGTACTTGAAGTTTGTTAGCTAGTAAGAAAAGCTTCTTTCCTAAATATGAAGAACATTATAGGTTTAATTCCCTTTGCCTGAAATACTACCTCTGGGAATTTATTCTAATGATCAAGGATACATGTAATAATTTATTTATATTATTTATAATAGGACAAAAAAGCTTTAAAAACAAATGTCAAAAATAGGTGACTATTTAAGTATTACATTCCCATATGATGGTCATTTTAATAGGTAATAAAATTATCATAATATACTTGAAAACTATGTGCTATAAAACTATAAAATGTGTTTTCTCTGAAAATAAACAATTTTCTTAACAATGACTCAGAAATTTGATATACATATGTACATATAAATTATTTAATATTTATTTATCCTTTTTTGTTTTGAGATGGCACTTTGATATGTATCTTAGACTGTTTTCCAACACACAGTCTTGCCTCTGCCTTCCCAGTACTGATACTGAAAGCATATACTACACCTAGTATATGGATTTATTTGACTTAGTAAAAGACTCTGCTTATCTATTATGAAAATAAAATGGTAGCAAAAATCTTAATCATGTGATTAGTAATTTAATACTAAAGGATCAGAAGGAAAACAACACTGATAGAAAGCAGCTCTTCAAGGAGATAAGTAAACATAATGATATGAAATGTATGTAACTTGAAGTAGTCTGGAAAAGATGCTTATCTGGGGCTGGAGAGATGTTTTGGTGGGTAAAGCACTAGATGTCAATGGTAAGTACCAAATACTGGATCCTCTGAGCCCATCTAAAGTCACATACATGAAATGCAAAAGAAACTGGAGATTCTCTGGGAGCCCACTGGCCACATAGCCTGAGGTATGTTATGGCAAACAACAAAGAGCCCATCTTAAAGTCAAAGATAAGCACCAACACCAACGGTTATCCCCTGACCTCCACACATGCGTGATGGCACACACGAATATGTACACACACAGAAATCGTCCTTATCTAAAATTGATGATAGATTTTAAAAATCTATGTGTTCATGAGAAGCATGAATGAGAGTATAAATAAAGTATCCAGAAATGGTAAGGTTAGGGAGGGATGATATTTGAGCTTTTTTTTACTTTGTTAAAAATTTTCTGATGGATATAAATAAAGCATGAAAGCAGTTTAAAACTTGAGATGGTGGAAGAACTAACTGAATGAAGGTTTGGCTGAGGCACTGAATTACAGAAAAATATGATAAGAATTCAGGAGTGATGAAGAAGCTAAAGTTGGGCCTTCTAGACATGTGAGGGGGCAGCTGGATGGAGGCTGAGTTTATGAGGAAGTCATAGGACATAGGGAGGAATTCCTCCATAATGTGGGAACCTTAAAGAATACTCTAGTTGCTTCCTGGATTCTAGGTGAAGCAGGAGATTGAGAACCAGCTCCCAAAAGATACCGTGGAGCCAGGAAAAAGCAAGGGACATCTCCATAAAAATGATATTTGAAAATGTTTCAGTACATGTAGGTTAAAAGGCTAATATTGTACCATATAATATGCATTCCCAACTTACCCAAAGCAGAATGGAATCTGCCAGTCCTGGGAGCCATTTCAACCATACTTATGTAGACATAAAGCGCATTACCAGCATCATGAAATTTTAGCTTTATTTATTGAGTTTCATAGATGGCAGAGACATGCCTTCAACAACAGACCTGACCCTATCATAATAAAACAATATACATAAAAGTTGTGTGTCACAAAACAGAGCTAAGTAAATCACAGAATGTCCACAAAGCTGTATAGACACAGAAGTGATGTCTGAATCTGCTGTTTTATCATAAGATCATTTACCAGTGAGTTAATCTTGAGCTTTATATCAGAGGAAGAATACTACAGAGCTAAGATGGCCAAGAAGGACACAGGAGGGCCTCTGAAAGCTGGCACATTGCAATTCTACCTGCAGGTAGACACAAATACTCATGAACACATTGTCTGCCTCAGCGTTAGGTGCCCATGACAAAGGAACACACTGAATTCGAACAACGAGCACTGAAGGACAAAGAGCAGGACGATGTTAATTTGTCAACTGATCACTTTCCACTCTTTGTGGAAGTTCAGGATGTTCTTGATTTCCACGCCAGCTTCAGTTGCCATCCCCAGCACCAACTGCAACGGGTAAGAGAAATTCCTAGGGCGGTCCAAACAGACACCGGTAAGGATAGTCACCATGCTGCGGGGATCCAATAACCCTGGCCTGGATGAGTCCAGTAGACTTTTGCAGAACCCAAGAATATTGTACAGATCCCAGGCATCAGAGTCTGGTCTAGTCATTCTGGGCCTCACCAACCTCTTGGACACAAAGGACTGGCAGAGAATGTACTGGTTCCTTCTCTTTAACTCATCTTCTAGGAAAGTGATGGCTGCCAGGGCTCTGCGGTCTTCCCATCTTAGGATGTACAGTGTGTCAACCACAACCTTGGGTATGATAAGAAAAAACTTAGCACTAGTGGCTAGTTTCTGTATGACTGAGAGGTGCTCGCAGAGGGCCCTGGGGTCAGGGAACAGGTAAGGGGTCAATACTGACCGAGACTGGGGACCCCGGAGGGTCTTCTCGAGCAATCCCACTTCACGCTGAAGCCAAAGCTGGACTATGTCTTTGGAAAACCTAATTCGTGCAGCTGTTCTCGGGAGCTGCTGAAGTGGATTTTCTGACCTTTCAAGAGTACTGCTCACGAAGACACCCAGTTTTGAATCGAAGTTCAAGAACTTTCCTGGGAGTCTGGCTGCAAAGTGGCCAAAACTTCTGAAGAAACAGATGCGCACGATAACTTCCTCCTGGGTGGTGAGTGAAGGCAGACCCTGCCCTACATCCGCTCTATCCTGGGACACTTGAGGAGGAACCAGCTGGAACAGGGCAATGTCTTCGGGGAGCTGAAGGTACTTGGGAGTGTGTGGCCATTGACAGCTCCGCAGTAATTCCTGGAGATGGCGAGACAGATCAAGGCCTGGATGCTGCAGGTCTCCCACCGAGGGCAACAGGTTGAGCAGCACACAGAGGTGGTCCCATAAGCTGAGTACACTCCTCCGGTGTGACAAGAGGAGGCTGTGATTGCTGCACAGCCAGCTCAGAATCACCTTGATGGTCGGCAACAGTCCCTCTGCGGAAAGAATGTCCAGTTTCCATTGGGTGGTCTGGAGATTGTTTTTCTGGGCAACGGAGGGCCTCTGCTCCCAAGAGGAACCCACATGGAACTCTGTGTCTGGAAAGCTGCTCGCCTCGCTCTCGGTGCACAAAGTACTGACAGCAAGGCTCGGCTCAGACTGAGGTGTCGGAACGTTATGACTGAAGACGGAAGCCAAGGGCAAGCCATGTTTTCCTTGGAGTTTTTGACTCAAAGGAGCTGACAAGCTGGAAGACAGAGTTGTCTTCAAGAGATCGAGGAGACTGTCAGGAGGTACATACGCCTTCAGTTTGTTTCTACGATGAGCAGTGGTAGGTTTAGATGTACCTCCATTCTTCTGAATTGTTTCTGAACTCAGGGAGCCACTTCCTTCTTCATCTGTTGCATCTGAGTGGGAGGCTTCACTGCTTGTGTCCGATTGGACCTGGGAACTTAAAGATGAGGTTTCCTCTTCCTCTGTCTCATCTGAGTCACAGCCAGAAGGAAACCTAGTCTCACTCTCCCTAGAAATACCAGCCCAGCCCTGCCTTTTCTGAGAGTCGCTGTACTGGAGCCCGGGAGATGGAAAATCTTGATGTTGCTTTCCAGGCTCCTTCTCCCAGCATCCTTCACCGGAAGAAGCATGTTCTGGAGTCAGCTTCCGCCTCTGCAGCTCAGCCTGGATCCGTGTGTTCACATGCTGTACTAGATGAGAGAAAAGAGTCAGGGTGAAGATGACAGCTGGTTTGTGTTGTTTTGAGCCTGATTTTCTCAGGCTGTGCACATTCATGAGGCAAAGAACCACCATGTGGAAAATGAGGAAGTCTGGAAGAAAAAGATACCCTTTAGGAGGCTTATCGTCTATGGAAGCATGGCACTGGACAAATTGACGGGGCCGATAGGAAAGACAGAGACGAAAGTCTTCGAGAACCAGTTGGCACAGGGCTATCAGCCTTGCGGTTTTGAATTTCCTCTTGGGCTGCAAGAGGCTCTGAAGGTAAAGGAAGCTAACCAGAAGCCTTTTGTTGTCCCAACACTGCCTCTGGCTGTGGGACAGTTTCCTTCCCTGGTACCTTTTCAGACAGCTGTACCTCTTTCCCGCATGATCATAGAGCCGTTTGAGGTTCCAAGCCGCTCCTTTAAAAGGCACTTCAGAGTGGAGGCAGCGCTGATAGAAGTATGTGGCTTCCAGGTCATAATACTTACTCCCCATGAGAGCGCCGAGTTGGTTGAAGGGCATTCCCATATGTGGGGCCACTGACAAGGCTCTATAATAGCATCTCTCAGCCAAGTTCTTGGTGGCCAGGTCTAGGAACTCATGCTGGTAGCGGAACAAGTCTCCCAGGTAAAGCAGGCAGCGATGACAGGCCATGCGGGCCCAGGAAGCCTCTTCCGCTGATGTGGGTCCCACTTTCTTACAGCCAATCAAGTGGATGGCACTGTGGGGCCAGTCTATGTAGCTCTGTAAGCCCAGCTCGTAGTGGCCCTGAAGGAACAGGAAGAGATGCTCGTAGAACCTGAGGCCAACCTTCAGGTGAGCCTGCAGGGGCCCGCCCCAGTGCTGGAAAGTGTCCATTTGTTTCTTGTTGGTCTTCATGAGCAGCATGATGACGTCAGAGTAGAGTTTCCTCCATAAGAGCTCTTCAGCCTTCCTACCATAAACCACCGGATGCAGGAACATGAGTTTAATGCAGGCTTGCTGAACCATCTCTCTGAGAACCAGGATGTGAGGCTTGAACACTTCTTTGTGGGCATTTCCTTTTTGAAGGAAAAAATCGAGTCGCTGAGCTGCCAGGCAGACCTCCTGGTAAAGGAGCCTGGCCTTGGGGGTTTCTTCATGGTTTCTCTCCATGAGGCTGGAGAGTGATGCTTCTTTCTGAGTGATGCTAACGATGTTTCCTGAGAAAAGATTCAAATTATATATTAGTACCCACCCACAAAGACTGAAAATAACGCCAAAGAGAACAATAAATTTGGAGGGGATACTTTGATACCCTCGCTTATAAAAAACATTTAGTTTCCTGTTCTTTACTTAGCAACCTTGTTCGTAAGTGTATTTCTTTGGAAATCATTCCGTCAGCAGTCAAACCTACATGAATACAGGGTCCCTTCCAAAAGTATCTCTCTAATGAAGGAAAGTCAGGAGTACATGCAATGAAATTAACCTACACAATCTAAGATTAAGATTGTTTATGTGATGTGCATGCATATACAAAGAAAATCAAGTTTAGAAAAGTATAATTATATAGACTTAGAAAGATAAGGATCACTTGGGAAAAAAACCGTGGAATACAAAATAATATGACTATATCATCCAAGTAGAATGCATCACATGGGTATGTAAAAGATATTGGTAAATCCCCCACAAAAGATCTATAACACTGCTTAACAGACATTCTACTGAAGCTCCTTCATTTGCATGATTTAAAAATAATACCTTTGGCCAGGCAGTGGTGGCGCATGCCTTTAATCCCAGCACTCAAGAGGCAGAGGCAGGCAGATCTCTGTGAGTTCAAGACCAGCCTTGTCTACAAGAGCTAGATCCGGGACAGGCTCCAAAGCTACAGAGAAACCCTGTCTCGAAAAACCTAATAATAATAATAAATAATGATAATAATAATACCTTTGAATGACTGGCATAGAGAAAAATTAGTAATTAAACAGATGTTCAAAATCTGAATCTCTGTGGACTGGGTTGATGATGCACACCTGTGAATCCCACTCCACTGCAGCCTGAGGTATAGGGATATCAGTCAGCCTTGGCCAGACTGGCAAAGCCCTGACTCAGAACTAAAAGTAACAAAGGGCACTGGGTACACAGCTCAGCTCTCGCCCGTTGTGTGCAAACTGCACCCCTCCCCCACAAACTACAAAAAGTGACTAACTAGACAGCACTTTAACTGACTACTAAATAGCCTTGGATGCCGAGTAAACCAGACTGATTGGGCGCATGCATTATGCTACCCTCACGGAAGGCTAGAACCAGGGCAGCAAGTGGAAGGTCTTTGTGTCTCGGACTAAAATGGGGAAAGCTGAAAGTAAAGAGAGATAAAAACAAAAGAAGAGAAAATAATCTTGCAGAGAAGCAATGAAGAGGCTGGAACCAGCAACTCCACAGCCTGGCAAACGCTCAGAGCAGCACACCTTTTACTGGGCAGGAGAATTGGGGCTCTTTTCATTTTCCTCCATTCTAAGCTGACTGAGGCATGGGGTATAAGACCTACCACAAAATATCTAGAGAAGACAGACCTACGGACTACCGTAGATCAATAGCTCTCCTTCTTTCCCCATCTCTCTACCTTCCTCCCCAACCACAATTTTCTAGAAAGAAATTATCTTATCAAACTATAAGAAAGGAGAAGAGTTTTAAGGCATCTTCAAAAATTTACCCAAATCAGTTCCTCAACTAGAAAGGTAAAGAAGCCATATATAAAATAGCAGCTCACAGGAATGAAAGAAAGTTTTCTAAGCACAATGGTGTCTCATTTACTTTAGGATAATTCCACTTCAGCATGTCCAGAGAAGGCAGAAAACTCATCAGATTTCATCTAATTTCTCATTTTTAAGAAAACTGAAAAGGTACACACAAATACTGCTTTTTCTGCTAATTTCTGCAAACAACTGTATAACCAGGTGACCACGGATCATGCAATCATATTTTCTCATCTACATGGTGCACAAAAACACTGTAGTGCTCTATACATCTAGGTATGAGTCCATGGAGATAAACTATAGCTTCTCACAAATACTTCAAACCAAATAATTATGGGGAATTGCTCATCTTGCCTGAGTGGATGTCGAGCAGACCTGGCCCCTGTACCAGAGCTCTCACACTGATGGTGACGTCCAATTTTTTTTCTCAAGACCTCTTCCCTCCTTTGCAAACTTTTGGAGAAGTTTCCCAGCAGGCTAACAGGAGGGGATGAGGCACAGCTGCTCCTCCTGAAGCCACAGGCAATAATAATTCCCCTAGGCTGATGATTCCTGATCTAAAGCTCATGAAATCCTAGGAGCTTCATTATCAAACGAATAAAATTAAACCCCTTCAATGAAATGAATCTAAATGAGACTCTAATAACCCACCTTTGAACTCACCAGTAAGCTGAACTCCTAGAGCGTACGTCTGCTCAGCCTTCTGGCTCCCTGGGCCTTATTTCACCCATAAGGCTTCCCAATGCCTTTTGAATACAGCACTTAACCTAGGCCCCACATTAGCTCCGCAAAATTGGCGTAGGCAGGGCTCACAAGTGACCTGACTCAGAGTGCTTACTTGGGTAGGTAAGGCAGGCTCAGAAATGACACAGACAACAGAAACACAGCAAGACAGACAGAAAACAGAAGTTAAGTTAGAAAAGTTATCACAGAGCCAGACATGGTGATACACACCTATAACCCCAATACTAGATAAGCTGAGGCAAAATGACTAAGAGACTGAGGCCAGCCTGATCTATAATGTTGAGACCTTGCTTCTGAGAATCAATGATACTTACATAAACAAAAAATGAAAAAATACAAAAATGAAGTTAGTAAAATATTTATATCCACATGGGAACTTGCATCTGTATTCTTGGTATTAGGAAGGAGATAGGACTATCAGGAGAGTAACAGCACATAGCTTGATCAAGGACAGCCTATGTGATATTGAGAGACTCTGTCTTGAAAGGAAAGAGGAAGAAAGAAAAAAAGAAAGAAAGGAAGGAAGGAAGGAAGGAAGAAAGAAAGAAAGAAAGAAAGAAAGAAAGAAAGGGAGAAAGAAAACTAAGTACTTCCGTTCATAATAAATATGCAACAAATGAAACAATTGTGAAAAGATTTAACAGAAGTACAAATTTATACCCTAAAAGTTACAACACAGTGTTGAGACAAATTAAAGAATTAAATAAGTGGAAAGAAACTCATAATTACTAATCATAAGTTCAATATTATAAGAGGTCAACAATCTCCAAATTGTTCAATAGATTCCATGTAATCCTTATTAAAATCCTCACTAATATTTCTGTGAGAATCCTAAAACATATACTACTATTAACATGAAAGGGATATCTATATAAGATTAGTGATATAATTCAATGATAGAGCATTTTCCTGGCATGGTAAACGATTGAGTCTGATCTCCCATATGTACTCCCCACCCTCCTGAGAAGGAAGAGAAGAGAAACTAAGAAATTAGTGGGTTCACAACCACTGCTGTTTCTAAACTTTTAACAAAGCTAAAGTAATTAGTGAAAGAGAAAATGAAGAAATAAATGCTTATGTGTAAAATCTATTTCAACAATAGTGTCAGATAAATTAATGAAGAACCATCTTTTCAACAAATGATCCTGGACTAACTGGATATCCACTGTCACAAGAATGAGCTCCCACTCCTTAGATCTTACACAAAAAGAATCAAAATGGATCACAGACTCAATGTAACAACTGAAACATTAAACTCTGTGAATAAAGTTGAGGAGAAAATATATGTCATGCTGCATTGTAAGGTATGTGAGTTTTTGACAGTCATGAGTCAAGTCCAAATCCTGAAATAGATTATAACACGAAAATGCTCCCCTCACTCTATGCAAGCACAAAGTTGGTTTTCTCAGGTTGTCTCACATTTTACATGGTCCTGTACTTCATGATGCTTTTAATTTGTCTATCCAATCACTAAACATCTAAACATTTCTAATTAATTACTGACCACTTTCCCCTTCCTCCTCCTCTTCTCTTTGAGGCAGAGTTCCAAGTAGCCCAAGATTGCCTCAAGCTCACTTTGTAATAGAACCAGTCCTTGAACACCTGATTCTTTTGCTTTTGGGCTCTGACTACTGGGATTACAGAGTTGAATCACTATGCTGTAGGAAATGGCAATGTATTATAAATTATTTCATATGTATGAGGTTTTCAGACATTTGAAATTTTTCTTTTAAATTTTATTTTATTTATCATCATTGTGTATGTGTGTGTGATATGTATGTGGGGAGGTACCTGTGCCACCATGCATATGTGTGCTGATACTCACACAGAAGAGAGCTCTTGGAAGTGCACACCATTTGACAAGAGAAAAATGTCCCTAGCAGCATTGTCTGTAATAGATGAAGCAAAAGAAATCCAAAACTAGACAGAATCTGATTTTGTGTCATCAGTGAATTGAACAAAGTGCAGTATATTCATGCATTACATTGTAAACATAAATGAGCAGCCACACTCCCCTCATCCTTATGGATGGATCCCACAAGCATAATGTTGGGCAGAAGCAGTCATGCACAGAACATAGAAAACATAATAGTGTGAAACTAAGACCCAAATGGGCAAAACTGAAAAATATATTCTTCATGGATACACACTTCACAAATGCAAAAAGAAAATGTGGAAGTATGCTGTCCACTGCAGGAAACATGCCTGTATGTATATTGTGTGCTTTGTGCATTTTATATGTAAATTTGATCACTGAAAATTTAAATTTGTATAAAAAGACCAAACACAAATTATGTATCATACTGTGTGTGTGTGTGTGTGTGTGTGTGTGTGTCCCCTCATGCCTCTAAGGTTGTGAATGCAGGTGCTTATACGCAGTAGTAAGTGTGTCAAGATCATTGGACACACTTGGGCATTGTTAGTTCTTTTCTTTCCCTCTGACTTCAAATAGGGTCTCTTTTCTAGTTTCTGTTATTTTTCTGCTTCATACACCTTGAGTTTCCAGACACTTTCTGCCTTTGTCTCCCGTAGGAATAACACTAAGATTACAGGTACTTACTTTATGAGTCCAGTTTTACATGAGTTCTAGGGAGTTAAACCCAGGCCCATCGTTCATGTTCAACCATCACTTTTACCCATTGAACCATCTTTGTAGTCACATAGGTCTTTACCTTTGTGTCTTTAGAGGTTTGCTACATTGATGCCAGATAACTTGAATAAGAAATAACATTAAATACTAAGTAGTTGTTTTCTTTTAGAAAGATAAATTGTGTTCACTAAAAATGGTCAAAAGTATTGAAATAATTTTCTGCATAGAGTTAGAACTAGAAAAGATTTTTTTAAGTTGAAAAGTAGGAAGACATCTCCAATAATCTTTCAAATTACAGATGATGCCTAGATGGCAGAGATGAGTCATATGTGGTCAGTCAGTTGTGTAGACAGAAGGTATTACAAACCAATGGCTGCCTTTTGTTCTGTCTATGGTATATTGGAATTTCTTTCTCATTTATTTTTCCCTCAATTTCATTCATAACAATCATGCTGCAATCATGCATTCAGTAAATTGTGTAAATTATAAGCTTCTATTTTTACCAACTATATTCCTATTAAAGACACACAGCCTGAGACAGAACCTAATAAAATGACCAATTTAAATGTAATTCTCATAAATGAGGGCACCATAGCCCATCAAGAGACCTCTAGAATAAGACGTTGAGAATGCACGTGTCTCTTATTATAGCACAAAGAGATCTCACATAATAGCAGACTTTGATTTCCAAAGAAGCCAATGAACTCAAGACAAGATGAAAAGGGAGTCTTTTGAAGACAGAATCTTGTATATAACCCAGTCTGGTCTTGAATTAATGACGCTTCTGCTTCTGCTTCCTTAGTGCCTGGATTTCAGATGTCCACAAGCACATCCCATAAAATATTTCATTATAAGTCTCTAAGAATAAATGAGCTCTCTGATGAGATAAATGTCTTCCATCTAGGGACAGAATTAAAGCAGAAATTATCCCCATTTGCACATCATGGATGAGTTTTGCTTGTGGGTGGGAGAGTGGCTTAAATGAATGCTAATATCCTTTTTGTCATGTTAATTGTTTTTACTCATACAGATGGTTTGTAAGAACCAGCCCTTACATAATTATGAAATCCTGTGAGGTAGTCCACTGAGCGCTCTTGTCTCTACAATTTTTATTTGTCCCAAAACTCTGTCACTTGGAAGAGTGAACAGTTGGAAAGGACAGCTGAACATGAAACTAAAAGAGTAAAATCTGAAACCAAAGACAAACACGAACAGAGGCAAAATGTAATGAATGTGCTTCCTTCCAGCATGGTGGATGCCTGACCTACGGGAAAAGCTGCCATCCTTCATCAGCCAGCATCCTCTTTTAAGATCAAACCTTCCCTCCTTTTCTCCCCATGATGACTCATTAACCTATTTCAGATGCTGCTTCTCAAGTCACAATCAATGTATCTAAAAACTAAAATCACCGTAACTGTACATTCACTTTGGTCAAGTAATAATGCAAACATTTTCCTTTACAGCACTGCTTCTGTTGCCCTGGACGACAGAACAATCACAGTCAAACCTAGACAAGATGGATTTGCAGCACATGTGCCATCTAAATAAAACCTGTCATTTTTTAAGACAGTCTGGATGAAGAAAGGAAATTGCAAGTTGCCCAATGCAAGGCAGAAATGGTGCCAACAAGCGCCAGCATATTGATGGAAGAGCAAATATAACCATTGTCTGATGGCTATGCTTCAGCCCCTGAAAGCTGCAAGGACAGACTCCTCTGCGGTATGAAAAGAGTCTGAACTTACCTGTCAGTGACAAGGTTAGAGCTGCACACCTCCCACGCAGAAAATGAATCAGACACCAGGAGCCTGGTTCTCCCACAACATCAAGCACTTCTGGAAGCCACTTTAACTCTTTCAAATACTAGGGGGGAAATTTTTAAAAAAGAGAAAGGACAATTGGAAAAGAAGTCACTAATAATATTTTCACAGCAGTCAGTGAAAACAATGTGTTTAGTGCTACAAATAATGTTGGAAGAACGACAAGAACTTCAAATGTCCAAGAGAAAGAAAGAATTGAGTTAATTGTACTTTATGTGAGAAATAGTGCCATATTCTGCAATTGTTATGCCTTGCATGCATCATATTTTCAAGTGGTAAGGGGCAGTGACAGGTGAGAAGAAAACAATACAACACATTGAAACACTAAAGTGAGCTCTGACAGTAAACGCTGAAGCTAAAAACTTTTTTAGGGTGCACAGCATGATGCCAAATCCCCAGGGAGTTCTGGAAGTACCTCCTGAGCCTGCATCATCTGCACAAATGGGGGAGAATAAAACTGTCAAAAGCAGAGAGGAAACAGGAGTAGACCAGGTCCAAGTCAGGTAAGCACGGATGATGGTCCAAAATCACATCTGGGAAAGCTTTCTAGGTCCAAGTCAGGTAAGCACGRATGATGRTCCAAAATCACATCTGRGAAAGCTTTCTAGGTCCAAGTCAGGTAAGCATGAATGATGATCCAAAATCACATCTGAGAAAACTTTCTAGGTCCAAGTCAGGTAAGCATGAATGATGATCCAAAATCACATCTGGGAAAGCTTTCTAGGTCCAAGTAAGGTAAGCATGAATGATGGTCCAAAATCACATCTGGGAAAGCTTTCTAGGTCCAAGTCAGGTAAGCACGGATGATGATCCAAAATCACATCTGGGAAAGCAGGACTGATAATTGTAATGCAAAACAAGTCTAGGTGATATAATAGAAAAAAATGATTTTGTATATGAAAAAGGGGTACAAGAGAAGCATTGACATGAGGAGTAAAGAACAAGAAGATGGGAAAACACAGTGTTCTAGGCCACAGATTAACAATGACCTCTCTACTCCAAAGCAATGCCTCCTTCACTCCCCAAATTTAACAGAAAAACACAAGACTCCTAGAAGGGAGTTGCCAAGCTAACAGTGTAGAGAAGAAAGGCAAATAAATGAACTGCATTAAATAAGAATTGGAAGAAAAAATTGAACATATTAAAATCCTCAAAGAAACCAAAGAGAATATTAGAAACAAAGGGAAGGACTTTGGCCCACAGCCCCGGCAGCTTTTACAGAGGCCAAGCTGGTCCTAAGGACGCATCAAACCCCTTTAAGACCACCCAGCAATCCTATCCTACACCTCTTCCCCTGGGCTCCATATTAGATCTACAACCTCAGAAAAAGGCTTCTGCTTTACTGGAGGCCAGGTCAGATCCAGGAATCCCCGCTCCAGCAGAAAAATTCTGCTACACTGGAGGCCAGGAGGTACTAAGAATCCTAGAAGCCAAGCAGGTACCAGGAAACACAGAGGCCACACAGGTACTTGGAACTGCACAGGCAATATTGGCATCCAAAATCTCAGATATTTTGCAGGCTCCCAAAACCTCAACAGAGATACCCAATTGGTCCTGAAGACTCACTAATCACCAGAACTCTTGGTTACTTAGACTGGAAGACCAGTGAGAAAACAGAAACCAAGGAACAAAATGATGTGGGATTCCCCTCTGTATGCTGTGAATACCAATGATGAATAAAAAAAAAAACTGTCTTGAGCCTGTAATAGGGTAGAACTTAGTTAGGTGGGGAAAAGTAAATTGAATGCTGGGAGAAAGGAGAAGCCATGTAGCTCTGCCAGAGACAGATGCCAGAACTTTAGTAAGTAAGGCATAGCCACATGGCAATACAGAAATTACTAGAAATGTGTTAAATTAAGATGTAAGAGTTAGCTAATAAGAAGTTAGAGCTAATGGGCCAAGCAGTGATTTAAATGATATAATTTCTGTGTAATTATTTTGGGGCAGAGCAGCTGCGAACCAAGAAGCGACCTTCCTGCAACAAATTGGTGCCCACGTGGCCAACTAAAATCCACTTAAAACCTGAGAGGACTTGCAAAAAAAAAAATTCTAGACACTGAAAAACAAGGTTTAGCTGCATGTTTTTTCGAATGGGCTTTTCTTGCTAGCAGCATCCCTCAGCCCCTTAAAGAAAGGTTTTCCTGATTCAGCAGTAGCAGAAAAGAAGCCACAATTTTGAAATGCTGGCTTTCTGGGCCAAGCTGCCAGCATGAACTCTGACTTTGTCTGAAGGTCCAGCTATGGAGCATTTAAATGGAATTTGTGAACAGAGTGTTACAACTTGCTTAATGGCAACATAGACTGCTCATATGCCTAAAAATGGGGATTTGAGAATGGCTCTCAGAGGTAGCAAACAGCTCTGTCATGCTGGCCTGGGCAGGGCAAGCAGGCAATGCCATATTTCCTCTAGCAATGTCACCGCTTAAATTCATAAGAAGGGCTTAGCATTTTAAGAACCAGTCCTGGTCAGAAAATAATTATAAATACACAATAAAGACAAATTCAGATGGAAAAAACCTCTATAAATTGATCACAGTGTTGGATAAATGTATGTAGGGAAAAGAGAAAAAAAAGAGTATAGAGAGTTATAAAAAATGAAACAAAGTCTTTAAAGAGACAGAGTACAGAAAGTCATAGATTAAAGGAGTAAAGATAATAGAATAAACATTTAAAATTAATAGAGTTAAAAACAAGCCACATAAAGATGAAATGTGTACAGATAATCTGTATTATGTATATTATTGTGTTTTCTTTGAATTTTTTGACTGTGAAGGAGCTAAGTAACCAACATGTATATTTTAAAGGTATCCTGATTTCAGAATTTGAGTCTAAGGAAATGTTGCTTTGAAAAAGAGATTCTGCTCTTCCTTCCACAGATGATGAGAACCTGTGGATTCATTCTAGACTAATGAAATTTGGTGGGCCAAGACCACCCAAAAGATTGCCTTGAACACTCCTCAAAAAATTACTTTGCCCAAGAAACAGAAGGAAGAAGTTTGGAGAGAACTATGCCCATATTCCCAAATATTGCTTGTAAATGTTTGCTTACATTTAAAGGGGATATGCTATAGAGATTTGCATTAGTATGGATCTTGGTTTATTGATACAAATTTAAGGTCAATTTTGTTATACTGTATGCATATTTCTGATTTTGAGTAAGGAATTGTGTTTGTCCAGCTCATTTAAAAATGTGATATATAATTAAGAAATATAGGTTAATAGTCATCTATAATAGTCAAGCTTGTAGTCATGTTAGGTTGCCTAGCTATATAGAGATATATTTCAGTTAGGTATTCTTCAGAGATGTTCAGAATATGGCATTTAAAATATTTTTAAGAACTTTTCATGACAATGAGACACATCTGCTCCTAGCAGCACCAATTGCTTCAAGAGGAAGATGGGCATCAAAGAGGCTCCTTATAGAGTTTGTTAGCAATTTGGGCAAGAAACTGCTCTTTCCTGGGCTGCTTGATGTTATGCTGTTTAAATGAGACATGTAGGAGCCACAGAAAAATAATTACTGAAGTTCCTTAAAAAAGGTGAGATAGTCCTTTGGGGTTCCTGCTTCATGAAAGAGTCTACCAGACATTCTGCAGGACACAAAAGAAAGTGACTGACAAGCAGACAATATAGGCAGAACTATCTTTGAAATTTCCTGCTTCATGGAAATAGTCTGCTACATACTATGGGCCTGTAGGCTGAAGATGGATGCCACAATTGTATAGGAGAACTTCGGGTGACTGTCCAAGCAGTGAGATGCCTCTGTCAATTCTAGAGTTTTGGAAGTTATTTACAATGTACTCCCTGTTAATTTAGGTAATATTTATCCTTCTGGAGTCTTTGATAAAGTTGAAGAATAAATAGTTATAGTTTTTTGATATGATAAAAGATAAAGTAGATATAAACATTGTAATTATAATTCTTGCTTGATACTTGTTTTGTTATATGTAATTTTACTATGTTAAAATTAAAACCTTCACTTTTTATTTAAACAGAAAAAAGAGAGGTGATGTGTGATTTCCCTCCATATGCTGTGAATACCATTGGTGAATAAAGAAAATTGTCTTGAGCCCGTGACAAGGCAGAACTTAGTTAGGCGACGAAAACTAAACTGAATGCTGGGAGAAAGAAAGATAAGAGTCAAGGAGAAGCCATGTAGCTCTGACAGAAACAAATGCCAGAACTTTACCCAGTAAGCCACAGCCACATGATGATACACAGATTACTAAAAATGGGTTAAATTAAGATGTAAGGTTAGCCAATAAGAAGTTTGAGCTAATGAGCTAAGCAGTGATTTAAATAATATTGGTCTTGTGTGATTATTTCAGGGCCGCCTTCCTTCAACAACAAAACACTCATAAGACAAAGATAAGTATAGGAATCAACACCTAGACATATAGTCATCCCGAACCCAGATGCCTAAATGCCAGAGAAAGAACACAATAACAGAAAAACAACATGGCACCACCAGAAAACAGTTATCCTACAAAAGTAAGACCTTAACAGTCCTATGTAGCTGAAGCACACACACACACAAAATTAAAATAATTTTATAAAGATAATAGAGGTCCTTAGAGAGGAAATAAAATCATCCCTTAAATATATTGAGGAAAAGACAAAAAACATGGAAGAAATCTATAAATCCCTTAATGAAAGGCAAAAAAGACAAAAAAAAAGACAAACAGGTACAGGAAACAGTTCAAAACTTGAAAATGGGACTAGAAGTAATAAAGAAAACACAAACTGAGGGAATTCTGAAAATAGAAAATCTAAATAAGCAATCAGGAAGTACAGATATAAGCATCACTAATAGAATACAAAAGATGGAAGAGAATATCAGCCACTGAAGACATAATAGAGGAAAGAGATTCATGAGTCAATGAAAATGCTAAATCTAAAATATTTCTAACACAGAACATTCATAAAATCTGGAACACTGTAAAAAGACCAAACCTAAGAATAATAGGAATAGAAGAAGGAAAAGAATCCCAGCTCAAATACTCAGAGAATATATTTGACAAAATCATAGAAGAAAAATTTCCCAACCTAAAGAAGAACATGCCTATAAAGGTACAAGAAGCTTGCAGAACACCAAATTAACTAGATCAGAAAAGAAAATACCTAATCACATATTAATCAAAACACTAAACATATAGAACAAAGAAAGAATATTAAACATGGAAAGGGAAAAATACCAAGTAACAGTCCTATTAGATAAATAGATAATAAAGGAAGATCTAGTAGAACCATATTCAAATTTTCAACAGACACTCTGAAATCCAGAAGAGCCTAGACAGATTTGTACAGACTCTGAAAGACCACAGATGCCACCCCAGACTACTATAAGCCAGCAAAACTATCAATCACCATAGACTGAGAAGACAAGATATTCCATGATTCCATAACAAAATAGAATTTAAACAATACCTATTCCACAAATCTAGTACTACAGAGAGCACTATAAGAAAAATTCCTACCCAAAGAAGTTAGCTACACCTACAAAAACACAGGCAATAAATATTCTCACACTAACAAAACCCAAAGAAGGGAAACACACACACACAATATTACCAACAACAAGAAAACCAAAAAAAAAAAAAGGAATTAATATACTGGTCATTAATATCTCTCAATCTCAATGTACTCAATTTAACAATAAAAAGACATGGGCTAAGGGAGTGGATATGAAAATAGGATCCATGATTCTGCTACATAAAAGAAACACACCTCAACATCAAAGATAGACATTACCTCAGAGTAAAAGGTTGGGAAAAGATTTCCCAATCAAATGGACCTAAGAAGCAAGCTGGTACAGCTACCTGATATATCTAACAAAATAAACTTCAACCAAAAATTGATCAAAAAGAGATGGAGAAAGGCATTTCATACTCATCAAAGGAAAAATCCATTAAGATGACATTTTAATTCTATGCCCCAAATGCAAGGCCACCCACATTTGTAAAAGAAACATTACTCAAGCTTAAATCACATGCTGAATCCCACACATGAAATGGGGGAAACTTTCACATGTCATTCTCAAAATTGATAGGTCAACTAGAAAGAAACTGAAGAAGGAAATAATAGAACTAACCGAAATTATGTTTCAAATGGACCTAGGATATATCTATAGAACATTTCACCCAAACAAAAAAGAATAAATACGTTCTCAACACCTCATGGAACCTTCTTCAAAACTGACTGTATACTATCCCACAAAATAAGTCTCAACAGATACAAAAAAAAAACTGAAATAACCCACTGTATCTTTTCAGTCTACTAAGAATTAAAGCAAGGTTTCAACAACAAAAACTACAGAAAGCCTACAAACACATAGAAACTGAACAACTCTCTAGTGCATTACCACTGGGTAAAGGAAGAAATGAAGAAAGAAATTAAAGACTTCCTAGAATTCAGTAAAAAATAATCCACAGCATAGCCAAACTTATAGGACACAATGAAAGATGGACTAAGAGGAAAGTTGATAGCAATAAGTGTATTCATAAATAATTTGGAGAGATCTCATACTAGCAACCTAACACCCTACCTGAAAACTCCAGAAAAAAAAAAGGAGTAAACATGCCCAAGAGGAGTACTTGGCAGAAAATAATCACTGAGGACTGAAATTAGTAAAATAGAAACAACAAGAACAATACAAAGAATCAATGGAGCAAAGAGTTGGTTTCTTTGAGACCATCAGCAAAACAGATAAATCATTATCGAAACTAAAAGGCAGAGAGGCAATACCCAAATTAACAAAATCAGGAGGATATAACAACAGACTCAGGAAATCCAGAGAGTCATTTAGTCATACTCCAAAAACCTATACTCCACAAAATTGGAAAAATCTAAAAGGAAGGGACAAATTTTAATAGATAACACTTACCAAAGTTAAATCAAGGATAAGATAAACAATTTAGATAAGCCTATAGCTGCTAAGAAAGCAAAAACAGTCATTAATAGTCTCCCAACCAAAAGGGCCAAGGGATAGATGGTTTTAATGCAGAATTCTACCAAACTTTCAAAGAAGAGCTAATACCAATACTCCTCAAATTATTCCACAAACTAGAAACAGAAGGAACATTACCAAATTCTTTCTATGAGGCCACAGTCACCCTTATACCCAAACCAGACAAAGACTCAACAAAGAAAGAGAATGACAATACAATCTCCCCATGAACATTGATGCAAAATTCTCAATAAAATACTGGCAAACAATCCAAGAACAAATCAAAAAGATCATCTACCATGAACAAGTAGGCTTCATCCCAGAAATGTAGGAATAGTTCAGCATACAAAAATATCTTTCAGTGTAATCCACAATATAAACAACGCCAATGTTAATTGTTGTGGGAGCTCCTTCTGCTCCTTCAGCCAATAGCCGCTGAGATACC
>LOEQ01002471.1:26744-39049 GCA_001685075.1 Bramus lutescens
GGCCAAGGCAGTTTCTTTATTAACCAATGAAAGTAACACATAGACAGATGACCCTCCTACATCACCTAATGATATTCTAATATACTCATAGATTGGTGCGTAGCCCAGTTGTCATCAGAGAGGCTTCAACCAACAACTGATGGAAACAGATGCAGACCCACAGCCAAACATTACGTGTAGCTCTTAGAATTCTGCAGAAGGGGAGAAAGGATTGTAGGAGACAGAGGAGTCAAGGACACCACAAGGAAACCCACAGAATCAGCTAACCTGGGCTCATACAGGCTCACAGAGGCTGAGCCAACAACCAGGGAGCCTGCATGGGACTGACCTAGGCCCTCTGTAGTTTAGTCTTCTTGTGGGACTCCTAACCGTGGGAACAGGTGCTGTCTTTGACTCTTTAACTGGCTTTTAGGACTCTACTCCTCATACTGAGTCATCTAACCCAGCCTTATTACATAGGAAGGTACTTTGTCTTACTGGGACTTGATATTCCATATTTTGTTGATATCCATAGGAGGCCTGTCCTTTCCTGAACAGAAACAGAGGAGGAGTAGACTAGGGGCCGGGAACAGAGGGGGTGGGGTGAAGAGACTGAAGTAAAAGAAAAAGAGGAGACTGTGGCCAGGATGTAAATAAAATGAAAATAATAATAACAAAAAAAAGAATCAAGAGAAGTCATAGCAGGCAGTATTTGGAGATATGGGAATTAAAATATAATAACTGAAATGAAAACTCCTACAAGTACTTGACTCCAGGGGAAGATAGTACTATAAAGGAGGTATTTCAGTTCTGGTAAGATGTCTTGTCAGGTAAATATACTTGCCAACAAGTCTGATGGCCTGAGTTTAATACCTGGGACCCACATGATGGAAGGAGAGAACCAAGTCATACAAGTTGTCCTTTGACCCCCACACATGAACTATGTCACATGTGCTGACACAGAGAGAGAGAGAGAGAGAGAGAGAATTTTAAAATGTTTTAATTAGAAAGAACTTTAGAAATAAAAAACAGAGTGAATGAGATCTGTGTAATGTAGTGGCATTTCAATTGTATTTTAATAAATAAGACTGCCTGAAGATCTGAGAGTAAAACAGTCCACTGGTCAACCTTATAGACAAGGTTAAAGTAACATACACCTTTAATCCCAGGAGCTGCACTAGTTGCCATAGAAATAGAGTGGTGCATGCCTTTAATCCCAGTGGTTCCCACCTTCAATCCCAGCCCTAGAGAGGAATATAAGACTGGGCAAATCAGTTCTCAGACACAGCCTTCTTCTGAGATTCCAGGAGGCAGGATTGCTATTTTGGTCGGAGGTCGAAATAAGAGTCAGTGGCTGGCTGTTTTGCTTTTCATATATTCAGGTTGAACCCCAGTTCCTGACCCTGCGTTTTTATTAATCGTGCTTAAGTGTAATACCATTTCTACAAATGAAAATCAATGATTAATGAAACAGCACAGCATCTCCCCAAGAAGTATGTGTGGATACAACTTTGGTGAGCATTAATTAAGCAGTAGTAATGAATGGAGGTGCGAAGTGATATACAGTAGAAAAGAGGGAGAAATACAAAATAAAACTAGAAAGGCCTGACAGAGAATTTTGATGTGCTCTTCTGTGAAAATAATCATCATAAACTCCACTCCCTGCCTCGGAGGACCAAATTCAAGGCTTTGAAAATTTCTATCTAAAAACTGCAAAGGAGGAACTACAGAAAATAATAATTCTGTTCATGCTGGCTATGTTTTGGTCTGTTTTCCCATAATTTTAGAATTTACTATAAGTTTGTATTTATAATACTCAAGCAAAAAAATGAATGCCTTCCTCCTAAAATCAGTGTACATACTGAGATAATCCAACATTAATCCTTTATTCTTATACCATATTAGGCAGGTTTTTCCTAGCTGTTACTTAGATGAAAAGCAGTACATTTGATGCAGTGCATTTTAAGGCATTAATCCTTAAAATGGTAATACAGGCCTGCCTGTCAGCAAACGTCATCAGGAAAAAAAGAAAAGAAAAAGCGTTATCTTCATTTAAATTTTCTGCATGTCTAGAATTTGATGTGTCCATTGCTGAATTAACTTGTCAACAATCCCTCAACAATTCCTATTGTTATTTCAACCAGGTTAATGATGAATCACCTTTTCATTACCAAATCAATTTCCCTTATATTTCTCTCTAGATAAACATGAAAATTAGAACAGTCCTAATCTATATTTTTGATACCACATGCAACACTCTTAAATATTGTATTAAATTTGGAATCATCATGCTAATATCTTGTAAATGGAGACAAAAATCACTTAAAATAAACTTCCTTTTTGCAGGGTATGTTTGGATAGCACTTAATAATTCAACTGAGTCCACAAGCATCATTTCTAGTTCCAAAATATTTTTATTTCCAAACAGACTTCTTTGCCATGAACAATTCATTCGGAGGCTCTCCATTCTGCTCCTAACAATCCCTAAGCTTTTCCCTGTCTCTACAGATTTGCCTATTCCATATATCTCAAAAACATAGACTCATATAACATATTTTTCTCTGATTTTTCTATCATTTGAAGGAAAACCATGTTAATTGCTTGAGTTGCTCATTGCTAATTAGAACTCAATAATTCCAATCCAGGTTGCTTTTCAAATAAGTGCCACTGTCACTAAATCACCATTTGATGCTGTGTAAGATGCTAAACACGGGGGCAAACACAGCCCAAGTCTAACCACACCCCTTCCATGTCTTCTTATCTTATAGCTCTCTAAATTGAGTTCTTGGCAATGGCTTGAATCATATGCACACATACTTCTACAACCTCCTTTCTGTCCTTGCATATACTCACTCCTAGAAAGCACTTTCACTTTCTTCACCCTAAGGTAAGCAGGTTTGGGTAAATGTCTGTAATTCCAGCCATTGAGAGGCTGAGGCAGGAAAATTGCAAAGCCAAGGAGGACTATATTAATTCTGTCTCAAAATCCAAAATATATGGAAAAAACTCAAAGTTAAAATATCACCCTGGTTTTCAAAAGCTCCCATATGAAACTTCCTCTGACACCTCTTCCAGCCCCACACTCTCCCTCTGCCTGGCACAAACCTCTGCTGTTAGACTTAACATACTACACCATAAAATGTTCATGCATAAGTACTATAATAGATATTGAATGCTTTTAACCCTGATGCCTACCTAGCAGAATGTCTTTATCTAAGAAATTAATAAATTGTTGAATAAACAAAAAGGGGGGAAATGGACAAAATGTCCACAAATAGTCTGTGGACCACAGTCAGATAAATTTGGATGGTAATGGAACGCAAAGCAGCATTATCACCATCATGAGCAATCCCAAAACCTGATCAAAATGTTAGTTCTTGACCTCAACTCAAGACCCACTGAGTCAGAAATCAGGAGTAAGGGACAACAATCTAGTGTTAACACACCCATCAGGTTACTGATACACACAAACTTATACATATGGGTCTTAAAATACAGAAAGCAAGAGCTGCCTGTATAAAAACCACACTTGAGCTCCTGAGATAGTTCAAAAGACAAAGCCACTCACCACCAAGTCCCATGACCTGAGCTGGATCCTGAGATCCACAGAGTAGATGGTCAGAGCTGACTACTGCATGCTGTACTCTAATGTTGGGCCTCATGAGGCCCAGTGTAACTTCCTGAGCCTAGCTCGAGTTTGGAGACCTGTCTTTTGCAATGACTTCCACATGTGAGTGACTCAGCACATCCGGACCTAAGTCCGCCTCTGCCCAGCCACTACTAGCGTGACAGAATATTATTAGCCCTTGTTCCTTGCTCTGCCTCAACCCATCCCAAGCTTCTCCACCCCCATCACAACCCTATATAAGCTCCTGCCTGATATCATTAAATGAGACCCTGCTTTAACAGACTCCCGACTCAGTGGGTGTGTTTCTCCCTGGTGGCCGGGGGAGGTCTGGGTCATCCAGCACTCACCATTCCACTCAGCCCCAGGGAAAGTCCTGCAGGTCCTGTTCTGCTCCTGCCCTTTCTGCCAGAGAGCCCGACATTCTAACCTCCACTTAGGTGGTGTCACATACACACACACACACACACACAGGTACACGCACACACACACTTCTGTAATAAAATTAAGTTCAAATTCCAATTTTTATTCAGAAACCATGTTTTCTGTGTTCTAGGCAGCCTGGAAGACTCCCTCTTTGGCTTCTCCACACCTCCATGTTGAAATCTCTGGGCTCATGCTTTTAGTTCCAAATCTCTGCTCACTCTAAGTCATAGGTATTGTTTGTATAATAGCAACCATCTATTTCTTCAGTGCCTACTTATCTGAAAGCACCTATGTGAAGCTACCTTCTCAGTGCCTCTACTTAAATTCTTACTATACTATCACTTATCTATCACCCAGCTCACTGTGTATTTGGCTGCATCGCTTATCTGTTATAGCATGGCATTATCCCCAAATTCAGGGACTTTACATTGATTACATTTATTTTCTCATAATTCTGGGGGCCAGGAATCTGGGCTAGCTGAGGTGGGGGTTACCTCCCAGTGTTGTAATCAATGTTCAACTGGAAAAGGATTGACTCCAAAAGTCACAAAACTGTTGGTTAACACATTTCCTTGACAACTTTTGGGGTGAGGGCCTCTGTCCCTTGCCATGTAAACCTGTCACCCGTGATTGATATTGTCACCAAAACCAGCAAGAGAGACAGTCATCTAGGAAGATGGAAGTCACTGTGCTAGACAAGCTACTCACAAGCATGGCATCTTATCACTGTTTCCCTAATCTACACATTGGAGGCTAACCCCTTAGTGTGTGCCACAGTTAAGAAGGAAACTGATTACACAAGCTCAGGGATTCAGGGAAATTGGAATCACTGGACACATCTCACAGTGCATCTACCCACTGTCTTAAACATTTTATGTGGGTACAAACAGGGCTGTGAGCGAATTATTTTTCCCACTTTAAGACAAGCCTGCTAAAAGAGCTGAGACTAATAACTTTTGTCAAATGTACCTAACTAGGCAGAAACTTGCTTGGATTTGAATTCTGACTTAATGGCTCCATACTATTCTGCCAGATCTGCAATCTTTGCAACTGTATGGATGAAATCTTATGCTGAATTTAACATTCATCCTATTAATCTTTATTTTATCTTTTTACTGTTTACCCTTTTATGACTAAACTCATCATTTTTGTTATTATTTTTTAAGTATCTAGTCATGTCTATGATCTCAGCAGTAATGGACCTAGAGATCTGCAAGCCACAGTTACTTGCTTTTCACAGAGCAATAGCTCAATGTTAATTTTTGTCACTGTTTACATGGCAAAATGACACTCAGGTGAATTGATAAACATCTGCTTTTGTCACCGACACTAGCTCCTCTAGGTCCCATTATGTTCATATGTTAAATAAGATCGCTGTAGTAGAAGTCTATGTAAGGCTCTTCTGTTTGTGTAGCACCGTGAGACACTGAAAGAAGAAAAGACAGCAAATTCCATTAAGCCACTTCCGCCCACACACTCTCACTTCTGGTGAGGTAATGGGCACAGATAGGCACAAATTTACCCCCTGGGCTTTCTGAAGTTATTTACTGAATCAACAGTATTTTAAACAGATGGTTTCTATGTCCTTATGCCCTTTAAAAAAATATATGTCTGGCATGCAAAGTGAACAAGAAGATAAAATCTAGATCATCTTTCTATTGTCGCTAATTTTCCCTTTCATCTCTTCCTGCTTCTCAATTTCCTAAGGCTCTGAACGGGGGTCATTACCACTCCGTCCTGCCTTCATTGCCTCTTTGAACTATTCTTCTCTGAAATGCATATAAATCAAATAAAAATGACTTATAAAATAAAAGGTTGCTGATGTAGGGTTCCCCTCTGTATGCTGTGGTGACCATTAATGACTAAAGAAACTGCTTTGGACCTATAGCAGGACAGAACTTAGGTAGGCGGGGAAGACTAGACTGAATGCTGGGAGAGGGAAGGCAGAGTCAGGGAGAAGCCATGAAGCCGCCTGGAGAAAAACATACTGAAACTTTGCTGGTAGGCCATGAAGAGCTAATGGGCTAAGCAGTGATTTAATTAATATGGTTTCTATGTGATTATTTTGGGGCTAAGCAACTGGGAACTAAATAGCAGCCCCCTCCAACAGGTTGCTACTGAATCCATCCCTTATTATTTTTCCCTATTTAATCTTTTAAATTATTTGTCTCAGAAACCTTCACACTATCAACCCAAACTAGCCATTTGTAATTAAAAGAAAATCCAGTTTTAATAGACTGAACTCAGCCTCAGTGAAAGTGATATTAATCTCTAATTTTTCAAACTGATTGAGGGCTTCTTTGAATTTAATAGACCATTACATAGCCTATATAAGAAAGATGTATTTATGAAGCCAAACTATCGAAATATAAATTAAGTTCTGAAAGCGATGTCCACACAAGAGTGAATGTTCAGTTCAACTCAATGCTATGTTACATCACACAAACAGGTGCTTTTTATGCTCCAATGGCTACCCAACCAGGCAGTCCAGGGAAAAGAATCACAGCACTATCTGACAAGGAAGAATTCTGTGAACCTCCAAAGGATGTGCAGGGTCAGTAATTACGATTTCTCCACACAGCCAATGCTCAGCAATCACTGAAATCTGAAAAGCATTCCATGAAAAAGAACAGACATCAAGGAATTTAGGATCTAAAGAATGAAGTGTATTATGTTTTATTTCCAATCGTTTTTCTAGCACAGCAAGATATGAGAGACAAAGGAACTGAGACAGTATCTGTAAGACAAGGGATTTTTATTCAAGTGAACTGGCTACGAGCTGTGCTGAGTGGAATGCGACGGAAGCTCAGAACACAGATAATTTACTGTGAACTCCAACACCACTGGAGTTTGGCATCAGAAGTAGGAAGCAATGAGTAAGGGCACTTGCCTGCAAGCCCAAAGATTTTAGTTTAATCCCCAAGACCTACATGGTGGAAGTAAAAAAATCAACTCCTACAAGTTATCTTCTGGTCTCCACACACTGGCTGTAGTATGCACACACACACACACACACATGCATATACACACATACACACAGGTACACACAAATAAAAATATAATAAAATAAATAATTATATTTTTGATGATCATAAAAAACAGAAAGACAGAATCCACAAACAGAATGTTGGAGCAAACTTGGGGGTGGTGATTGATCAAAAATAGGATGTAAGGCAATAGTAGACAGGGTCCTTTTCCCTCCATCTGCTGTGTCAGATTGCAAGGAGGTATGTGTTGAATTATCTCAGTTCGAGAAATAACCAGGCTAGCTAAAAGATAAAACAATTATATTTTTATTTATTATAAGGGGCAAACTCACGAAATAGGAACAAAAGTCCAAGCTCAGCTGTTCTGAGAGGGAACCACAGAGAGAGAGCACCTGGGCCTTGTACCAATTTTCTTGAGGTCCCAGAAAGCCATACCTTAACTTGGTCCCAACTATTAAAGATAATTGGTTGACAAAGATTCCCCATCACCTCCCCCTTTTGTCTAAATAAGAGCCATCCAAACCCAATACAAAACTATATACAATAGGAACAGATATCAAGTATAAAATTACAACCAACATAAACAATATTATTCAAGAAACACATGATAAATGTTTTAATAAATATTCTGTTCTAAAGAGTCTAATTCTTGCATCAGAAATAGGCTTGGCTAAATCATAAGAGGAAGGTAACCATGACTATCTAATCTTCAACCCTATTGAAGGCCAGAGAAGGAAGATAATATTACTTGAGTAGGCAGGAAGTGCAATCAAGCAGCTTCCAAAGCAAGGAGTATATGACAGAGACAACTGGCTACCTGAGCAATCACCCAAAGTCTTATTGGCAATGTTGAAGCAACCAACTTTGGCTAAGGCCTAGAGTAACCGTCAGACCATTTTCAAAGACAGGAAAGTTTTCAGAACTGACTTCCCCTGTCTTGGCAAGGTTTGGCAGTCTTTTTCCTTGTGTCCTGCTTATCTCGTGTGGATACCATGTACTTTGTCAGTGGTTGAGGCATGAGCGTTGCCCAAAGGCCAATTGTGCCAAAAAGAAAACAAACTCCAAGTGGAGTGTCTTTGGTGCTCAACATTCTTTCAGGAATAGATTGGTGCTGTCAGGAGCAATCATGTCTCATGTAAATAGAACCCTAATTTATTTAAATACTGTATTCTACAGATCCTTGTAGTGGTTGAAAATTATCTATCTAGGCAGGATACAATCCCTATGTATCTAAAGATCCTAATAAATCTGACTATATGTGAAACAAACATGAATAATTATTGACCTATAACATTTAATATCTGTATAACTTAAAGACTAAGACTTTATAGCAGAATATTAAATAACCTGTAAACAAATGTGCAGCAAATGAGAATAATGATGTCAAAATGTAAACAACATATTAGTATCTTGATCAGAGGTAAGAATAATATATGATGCAATATGAAAATACATCCTGAAAGTTGTATCACTATATGAAATGTCTTAAACAGAGGTAGAAACATGTATTATACAATCTGAAAGAATAACTTTGAATAAGCGTACAAATATTGTAAACAGAAATAACAAATATAATTTGAATTTATACAAAAATCTATACCAATGTAAATTATCCATAAATAATAGCTCACAAGTATTCACTCTATTACCCACTATTATTATTAGTGTGAATAAGTTCACATTAAATTATCTATTATCCCATTTGATTTTTATTCCTTTTTTTAAAATCTCTAAGCCTACATAGTTTCTACTCCAACCTTCTATATTATACAAGTAATAATCAGCATAGGGAATGGAAGGAGAAGACACAATTTAGCACACACAGACACGCTCACATTAAGAGCATAATATTGTAATTATACAACAGAAGAGTGTGCAAGAGGCAATATGAGAGATTTGTAGGTGCAATGGAATCACACCGACATAACAGTGGAAATTTTTAAAGTGAAGAAGGTCCAAGTAAAGAAAATCCTGGAATGAAAAACTGTTAGGAAAATGTTCTTGATTGCTCCGTGTTCTTCACTCAGGTAGCTAGTCTTATACTAGACTTGGTGGGGCAGTTCTGACTAGTTACTCTAAATTGGAACATCCCTTCCTGTAGGAAGGAAAAGAGCTCATAGGCCTAGGAATCTCAAAAAAACTTACAATATCCAGGAAGTTCAGGAAATTCAGGAAATTGCAAGAGTCACAGGCCTCTCCCCATATTCTGTACTATAAGAACAATAAACGATTTCTGAGGAGAAGAGACCCTCTTCAATGCAACCGCCTGAAAATTTTGCAATGAGTTCTGGGGATGCAACTTCCATGAGTCATCACCCATGCTGAGATGAGTTTAGGTGATGCAGCTGCCCTTGGGACACCTATGCTTCTGTAAGGAACCCCAAGAAACCCACTGGTTCACCAAGCTGGACATGAGTAGAATTGTTTCTCATCTACCATCCATGCCCTATCTGGCATGAACAGACGTCTGTTCATATCTCCCCAGGAAAAGCCACAGATGGAAACCCTAGACACCTTTCTGTTTCTCTAGGGAAGGTGTCTTCTAAGCCTGATTCACACTCTGTGTTCTTTCCACCCACACACACTGCCTGAAACAATCACCATTCCAGTGATCACAGTTTTAAAAAGTTAACTTATGTAAATGACTCTGAAATTTGTCTTGCCTTGACGTAGATAAATTCTACAGCTACAGGTGAAATCTGAATGCATTATCTGGACCTGTGTTGTGTGATCTAGTAACAACTATCATGTGTTTCTAAATATATTTAAATCACTAAGTTTTTTGGGGGGAGCACTGTTTGTTTGTCTGTTTGGAATTTGTTTGCTTCTTTGCTTTGGTTGGTTGGTTTTTTGAGACAGGATTTCTCTGTGTAGCCCTGGCTATCCTAGATCTTGTTCTGTAGACCAGGTTGGCCAAAAGTTACAAAAATACATTGCTGATACTACTTAATATAAATTATGTTAGTTAATCTCAAATGATACAATATTAATTTTAGATTTATTCCAAAACCTCTCCCCTTCTAAAGAAACTCTGAACTCTCTTCCACATCTGAAATACTGTGGACATGCCTGAATGGTATTTCATCTCAATGTTTAAGCATCAATGAGGAATAATTCCTCTGCCCAAATGCAAATTTGAAGATAAGCATTTACAACTAAAGCTTTTCTTAAATTCACAAAGGCCTAAATTCACTATAATATAAAACTATAAAAATTAATTACCTTATATTTTATCAATAACAAAATTTGGATAGCCTGTGTCTGTAAATATGTGAATGGATATTATGAAGGTATTAGAGCACCCACGAGCAGAGAGTTCTGAGTGGCATTAGCCTCAAGAAAAGGTTCAATACCCCAGGTAGAGTATATCTCAATGGGAGTGCATCTAAATGGTACCCTCAGAAGGCACCAGAAAGTTTTCTAAACTAGAAGACTCTTCAACTTCTCCCCAAACCGATTAAGTTGGAATCTTGGGTGATGGAATACTGGTCTCCTCACTTTCATGAACTCCTTGGATAATGCTCCTTTGACTAACATTTAAGGCAATCATGAATTATGAAATAAAATGGAGAGACCATATACTTGATGCAGAGTCTGTAGCAGGGATTATTATTCATTCTGGCTATAACAGTTCCATGCAAGGCAAGGAAGGATATCATTCATAAAGCAGATAGCATTAAACGCTTTGTAACTGTTTTCTCTTATTGAAAGTAGAATAGCGACAGTATTTTCAATTATAGTTAGAAAGCCAGAAGATGCCTCATGCCTTTGAACAGTTACCTGGCCTGCACACAGCATTATATGGTCATCTTAAACACACCAAATGGAGGAAAACAACTCCTGATGGCTATGATTGAGGTCTTACAATTTTAGAGCCTCTCTTTTTTTTTTATCTTGCAACTTTCTCACTATAAAAATCAGACAGAAAAGAAGTGTGACCTAAAAATATGTCTAAGAAATTGAAGTCACAAGTGAAATACTAACAATTAATAAAAGGAATCAAAATTTGAAAACATTAATCTTATTTTAAAGAGGAAAATAAGGTGGATATTGTGGTCCACTCCTGTAATCACAGCAGTTAGGAAGCTGAGACAGGAAGATTACCATAAACCAAGGCCCCTGTGTGATAGAGAGTGATTTCAGACCAGACGGTGCTACATTGTGGAGCTACATATATTCTCCATTCTACTGGTCCCCCGGACTGGTGTCTCTCCACCCACTGGTCTTTCTTTCTAGCTCCTGTAGCCGCTTATGAAGTAACCATTCTGAGGTTTAATATTAATTACATATTCTTTGGCCTATTATCTCAGGCTTCTTATTCACTAACCCTTACATCTTTAATTAACCCATTACTATTATTTTATTTTACCACAAGGCTTGTGGTTTGTTACCTCTTGCTTCTTGGGCAGCTACATGGCAACTGCCTGACTCCGCCTTCCTTTCCTTCTCTATCTTTGCTTGGATTTTCCCTGCCATAGGTCAAAGCAGTTTCTTTATTACCAATGGTAATCACACATATCCACAGCAGACAGAGGGGAATCCCACATCAACATTGTGAGACTTTACCTAAGAAGAACACTAAATGACACTTAGAAAGGAGAAGGGTAGCAAGATGTATCACTAGAGTTATCATCCAATGTTCCAAATGAATTTTTCAATCTTATTTAATATTTTGACAAATATTAAATAGGAAAAAAAGAAGGCAAACTCATTTAGTTAATAAAATATATTTGCCCACTAATTATAGTGAACAGAAAGCCCTGGAATTGTGAGGTAGATCTTAGACGTGTCTTTTTATATCACCAAGTTTGAGAAGACAATAGAAGAATACGAAGGACTACGAATGAAGGATGCAAGCAGGACTTTCCATGGGGCTCCCTGAGCATCCGCTGCATGCTTGGCGCTCATCTGTACCTCTTCTACTCCCTTCAGCCTTCACAAACCTAGTCAATGCAAAACTGAGCTTCCCTTGTACTGATGGTCACCTGGAAAGAAAACCCCAGAGAGTCCCTTTTACACCCTGAGATAATGCTAGCGTCTGAGCTACGGTTTCCTTTCCACCGGGGGAGGGGGTGGAAACGCACTTATAAAACTACTTCCCTCCTGCTCAATTATTTTCCTTGGCAAGTGCCCACAGTGTTGCTGACACAGTCTGGAGACCCGTGTGTGAGAACTAGCATTTTTCGCTCCTCCTTTTCAGGAAGCAGGAGCCTTCTTCATCAGCCTATTTCTGTCTAAATAAAGTGAACTATGGCAGGTGTAGGCTATGGGGCTCATTCTACTCTTTT
>LOEQ01002471.1:39056-53551 GCA_001685075.1 Bramus lutescens
TTTTTTTAGCCTGGCAAGAGGATCTATCACCTTTCTGAAAAGACATTCAGTCCCTGAAAACCCGATTTTAACGCTTCATCAAAGCTCGAGGAAGCCTGAGGATGTTTTGGAAGTTAGCCAATTAGGTGTGTCTGCGGGGTGTCTGCTCTCCCTTTCACTCACCTAGCCTTTCACTGTTCTGGGTTCTTTCATCCTTAGCTAAACAGCAGCAGATGAGCCTGAGGCAGTAAACGGTATCTGAAAAGAACAGGCTTTGCATCTTCTGAAAGCCAAAGGCTTCACAGCGATGGTTCAGAGGGGACTCTGTGCAACTCTGGACAGTTTATACTGAATGCTAGGAAGCACCAGCTCAGGGAAAACAATGGGATGGCCACCAAATATATTTCTCCCACGAAGGAGAAAATAATATTCTCTCCATTTTATTGTGTATCTTTCTTTAATTATTTATTTATTAAATATGTATACAATATTCTGTCTCTATGTATGTCTGCTGGCCAGAAGAGGGCACCAGACCCCATTACAGATGGTTGTGAGCCACCATGTGGTTGGTTACTGGGAATTGAACTCAGGACCTTTGGAAGAGTAGGCAATGCTCTTAGCCTCTGAGCTATCTCTCCAGTCCCTATTGTATATCTTTTTAAATAAGCTATTTTCTCTAATAATATATCCTAATTATAGTTTTTCCTCCTCCTTTTTCTTTCAGTTCCTTCCTACCTCTCCTCCCACCCTCCTATCCAGATCCATTCCTGCTCTGACTCTCATAGAAAACACACTGATTTCTACGGGATAATAATAAAATGTAAGATAGAACAAAAACTATCAGACTGGAGCTGAACAAGACAAACAGAAGAGCCCAAAATAAGGCCTCGGTCTCCATGATTTCATATAAACGTTGCTCATGCTGATTAGAGGGCTTGCTCTCCTGGAGTCCTCCTTCCCCTCTGGCTCTTTCTGCCTCCTCCACTCTTCCACGGGGTTCCCTGAGCGGAATGACCAATAGGTATGAAGGAGAAGGATACATGAAGCTAGAAAGCAGAGAGAATAAATAGAAGGAGAAATCTAGAGTCAATAAGAAGAAAACAGAAGAAAGAATAGAATGAGAGAGAAAGAGAGGAAGATGCCAAGGGTTAGCCAGGCAGCTGCCAACCAGCAGACACAAGAAGCAGTGAAAGTAAGCTATACAGAAAGAAAGTAAGAAATGCAAAGAGGCCCAAGGCAAAAGGTAAATAAAGAGAACCAGGTTAATTTCATTTAAAAGAGCTAGCCAGAAATGATCCTAAACTGGGCCAAGCATTCATAACTAATAATAACTCTCTGTGTCATGATTTGGGAGCTAGTTGGTGGCCTAAAAGAAAATGCCTGATACATCTATGTGTTTGTTTCTGGCTTTATTTCTTGCTATTTGCTATAGAAAGGGACTTTTGTGTGTCCAAGATGGTAGAAAATTAAAGTCGTTTTCATGCTGGAAACCAGCTGTGAAGCAATAAAAATGGAAATTTACACAGCATAAAGAAAATGGGAACTCCAAAGACAAGGAATAGAAGTGAAATTTCATAAATATTGTACATCTAAATGCACTGTATTAGGTTTCATGGTTTGCAAGACTGAATACCAAATGTAAAATCACAATTTCAGAAACAAAGACCTTCATCATCTACTCAGCAAGTAGGAGAATTTCCAATATTGACTCACTCATGATACTATAATAAATATTATTGAAGATCCATATAAGATAGGTCACATACAAATGGAAAAATGAGTATCCTGCATTTTTTAAGCTACTACTTAATAGATTTTCTAAAAAGTGAAGTAAAGTGAGGGCATGTGTCAGGACTAACTAATAAATCTATCCTTCAGTAGCACACTCCTTCTCAATAATAGCAACAGTTAATATTAAAGAGAATCAGGGACACCAAGGACTTGCTTGACAAAAGCTTCATTTCCAATGTGTAGCTTTTATACATCTTCATAACTTCTAAAATCTCTGCATATATGGATCTATTTTCAAACTGTTAACAATACTGAATTAAACTATTAATAGGCCAGAATGGTTAGAGACTTAAGACTGACCTGGTTGAATTTCAAAAGTCTCTGAAAGATGCTTTTCTATCTACTTCATTGAGCAAATACTTAATTTAAACCAATTATGTGTAGACAAAAGGCCAACACATAGTTTCCAGTTCCAAAGAGCTTGGTGTCACGTGTGATAAATTACAAAGTGATGAGACGGTGAGTGATCAAACTTGTGTTGCCGCCACTCAAGGAATACCTGGGCCTTGTAGCTCTGGGTCAAAAACATTTGAATTTCACTTCACCATAGAGACTTGAAAAAGAATCTTTTCTTACTGTGTGTGAAAGCTGAGAACGCCACTTACCTCCCTGGTCTTCTGAATTCCTCCACTGAAGTAAGAATGCGTACCTTTAGGATCGTTCGAATGAGGCGTGTTTCCCAGGTTAAAGTGATTGTTCTATAAGGGAGCCTCACTGTTGATGGGAGAAGCAGAGCTAACAGTGCTGCTGCGGGCTGCAGGGCTGCAGAGGAGCGGGACCATCTGAAGACTGGATGGGATTTTACCTGGATAAAAAGAAAGAGGAAAGTTGTAAGATAAAAGGGACAGTGAGTAAAAAGAGCTTTGGAGGGGGTATTTATTCAGAAAAAGAATTTATGTTTTTTAAATGAGATGCTAATTTGGTCAGGGGTCAGTAAAAAAGGTAAGAAATTGGACAGGGTTGTGGAAATTTAAGCTGGAGCACTCTGTTCACTGGGTGCCAACTGGATCTCCTGTTTGTCAGAGTAAAGGAAACCCTGGTGCCTAGAAACATTTCCAAACTCACACACACAAGCACAGACATTTCACTAGTGTGGGGCGAGCACAAAATCAAGTCTGCTCCATTAAGGTAGAAGAGCCTGCAGGCAAGGGGAAGTATTTGTTCTGAAATAATGAAAACCTCTCCAGTCTCAACATCGACATTTTTTTTTCTCAGAAATGTTGTCACTGTTGGCAAGAGGTAAGAGATGCAAACACACGGATATGGGAGCAGGGAAGGAGATATCTTAATTAAGGGAGCCATTTTGGGGTTGNNNGGGAGCCATTTTGGGGTTGGCAAGAGGCTTGGCTATGGAGGGGTTCCCAGGAGTTCACGGGGATGACCCCAGCTAGGACCCTGGGCAGTGGAGGAAAGCGTGCCTGAACTGGCCTTGCTGAGCTGCCAAGGTCCAGTTGAAGAGCGGAAGGAGGGAGAAGACGAGCAAAGAAGTCAGGACCGCGAGGGGTTGGTCCACCCACTGAGACAGTGTGCCTTAGCTAATGGGAGCTCACCAAATACAGCTGGACTGGGACTGAACGAGCATGGGATCAAACTGGACTCTGAATGTGGCTGACAATTGGGGCTGACTGAGAAGCCAATGAAATAGCACTGGGATTTGTCTCTACTGCATGTACTGTCTTTTTGGGATCCTATTCTATTTGGATGCTCACCTTCCTAAGCCTGGATGAGGGGGGAGGGCCATGGACTTCCCACAGGGCAGGGTACCCTGCCCTCCTGTAGGACTGGTGGGGGGAGGGTGAGTGGGGGAGCTAGAGGGAAGTGGGAGGAGGGGAGGAAGTGGAAATTTTAATTGGTATTATTTAAAAAAAATTAACAAAAGAAATGCAAACAGTCTCTCTTCTGTGTGCTGGATGGAGCTGTGTAGACAGACGGATGTGTGCATATCCCTTTGTGCAATTAATTTCTCAAAAAGTATACAATTCATTTCAAAGCATAAACTCGATGTCAAGGATCTGAAAAACGCAGGAGGCAAATTAGACAAGGCAGAGTCATTAGGACGTCTGTCTGTTTTCAAAACAGATATGTCCCAAATGAGCATGGCCAATCTGCACAAAGACACAAGAGTTAAATGTATTCAAGCTATGAGGATTCTCGGCCATGATGAACAAGAAATCAAAACAAGTGTGAATTTATATGGAAGAGAGGAATGGCCATGTGGCATCTTTACTTGCTGGTGACTGAACCAGGTACAGACATAGTCAGATTAAGCTTAACTTCAGCTGTTTTAAGTGAGTTCAGTCAAAGAAAACATCCCAGGACTTTGGCAGTTGTTTCTCTTAAGACTACTTGCAACAGAATCATCTATAATGTTCCAGCTCAGCTTTAGTGAGTTAGAGAAACATCTATAGGGCAGGACTTCACATCTGAGTGTTGATGACAGACTTTCTTTCATAATTTACAATAACAGGAAATTTTGATAAAGAAACCCTTGTTATTTTATCCTTTGCTAAAAAAAAAAGCAATAGGTGATGAGATGCAATTTTTGTCCTCAATAAGCTCCCAGGAGAGGGCAGATGAAAACCTGGGAGATGAGATGTGACACGATATTGATTTCCTGGTATAAACAAGGCATGTGCTGAGCTCTTTCCATTAGGACCACGTCTGGGTACCATCATAACAACCTTGTAAACCAGATATTTTTAATTGAGTCTGGTTGCACTAAAGAAGATAAAAGCAATTCTTTAAGACAGGATTAATTCTGAGAGGTAAGTGATGGAAACAGTCCGGGAACAGTTTGTTCTCTCTCTTGGCAGCAGCAACGGTGAGAGAGGTGTATTCCTAGGACTCCCCCTCCCTGAAAAAGTAGAGAGCTCATTCAGCAAGGTTTTAGGATGCTCTTAGACGTTTCCTTGAAATCTCTTAGATGTTTCATTGAAAAAGAGAATGGTGAGAATTCACACAAGAAAATGACACTAAGCATTGTAGGAAAATATGCCCAACCAGGTTTTCTGATTTCTAATTTGAGTCCCCAGCTGAGAAAAAAGTTTTATGGGTTCACAGTTCCCTGTTTGGAGAGATTTCTGGTCTCTCATTCTCCACAAAAGGCGAATGAAGGACCGACCCTTCTGCTGAATTTTCCTCTCAGGCCAGCACATGTTTAAACTGGCTACCAACATAGGCTGCCAGTGCTATCACACCTACTTACGCCGTAGTATCTGCGTTCAATAAAACCTCTCCCACTGTACCAAACCTTCTTAAGGAGGGTTTTGTGTGTGTATGTGGGGTGTGCGTGCATGCGTGTGTGTGTGTGTGTGTGTGTGTGTGTGTGTGTGCAAGTATCCAAGAGTCCAACATACTTCTCTGCCTTTGGTTCCCTATAACATATTTCTAAAAGCACAGCCAGGAGATTGTTTAGTAGACAAACTTAAGTCTTTCATTTTCTCTGCTCAAAGACAATGATCTCACATTTCACTCAAGTGTGGGCCAAAGACTTTGAGAAGGCATACAAGGTCCACATGATCTGCTCGCACATTGGTCCCTGCCCCTCCACGATACCTTCCTAGTGTCATCGTCCTCAGCTTCCCATTGCTGGCCTGACTTCCCAGCTTCCCAGGCCTGACTTGTCCTCAGCTTCCCATTGTCCAGCCATGACTGGCCTGATCCCTTTACATAACAAGCTGGCTTCAAAGCCAGGGCTTTGGCAGCAGCCCTTCACACTGCATGGATTCTCTGGATGTGACTATGGTTCACCTCTCCCTTCCCCTGTTTCTAGCAGTATCTCATGAGAACTTCTCAGGGGTCTTCCCTATCCACATCACTTAGAATTGTGGCCTACCCCATCATGGCCTCCTCTCCTCTGTTACTTCTCTTCCCTAGCGAGTTACTGTCTGTTCATCTCAGTTTACACATCTGCAATCCCAGTTATCCATAAAAAGTTCGCTTAAACGTTGGCAGGCCCTGGAACTCTCGACTCTCCTTTTACTGAACTCTCCCAGGTTCGATTATACACTTCATCATGTCCTTACACTTGGTACTGATGCTCGCTTGTTTTAAGTTTAAGCAACAATGTTTCTACCTATTATACTTCTGTTTTTCCTTGTTGTTGTTGCTTTATTGCCAATAAAACTATATATGCCCTAAAGCAAGAGCTGTTGGTTTTTATTTTTTTGGTTGGTTGATTTGTTTTTTTTTATTGTATTTACTGAGCTATACAATTTTGTCTACTCCCCTCTTTTCCTCCCCTTTTCCCTTCTGCCCTGTCCTGTGACATACATGCTCCCAATTTACTCAGGAGATCTTGTCTTTTTCTCCTTCCTATGTAGCTTCATGTATGTCTCTGTTAAGGTCCTCTTTATTGTCTAGATTCTCTGGGGAGGTGGTTGATTTTTTTTAAGCAGGTTCTTGCCATGTAGCCCTGGTTAGCCTAAAACTCTATGTTGACCAGGCTGGCCTTGAACTCACAGAGAGCTATCAGCTTCTGCCTGGGATTAAAGGGGTATACCAACACACCTGGCCCAAAGAAATATCTCTGTTGTATATTTTTCTCACTTCCAAAGACAAAAAAAATTGTTTTATCTTAAGAAATACTTTAAGGACTGAACAATAGTAGTAATCACCAGGAGAAGAATGATTAGCCAGGGCCAAGGCAACAAGCCTGTAATGGCATGGTATCATCACCATCCTGCAGATGAGATTTGGGTAGCTCACACTTGACCCAAAGTCTGTCTCAGATGAAGAGCAAGAGCGAAGCAGATTCTGATAGACTCCACAGTCCACAATCTATTACTCCATCATTGTCCTGATTAAATTATTTCCATTCATTAAATGCCTACCATGGGCCCAGGTATGCCAGGAACTTCCCAGGTGAGTTCACACACAGAGCAGCACTGTGGGTAAGTCATATCAATTTTGCTTTATAAATGAGAAAAACCACAGCTTTGGGGGTGCCAGCACTTGACTAAGGACTCACACGCAGCAATGAGAGCTGTGATTTCTCAACTCACATACACAATTGCACTCAGTGTGTGTGTGCTAACTGGCAGATCAAAGCCCTGCTGAAATAACATGCTAGGCTCTGGGGTGTCACAGCTCTGTCAGAGGTCACGTAGCCCTTCTTCAGTGAACTTGGAAGCAAAATGCTGCTTCATTCAGAGTCAACGCCTCCCTCTTTGCCTCTTAATCATGGACTGGTGTTAAACTTCAACACCAGGAGACAACAATTGACAGGTGAGGCAACTAAAGCGGTTTTTAAAAGCTCCTTTGGTTACGGCAGGGCTCGTTTTATACTGGCATGTGTTTTCTTCTCTTGTTCAAATAACAAAAAAGACAAAGACTGTGAAAAAGAAGAAGATGGCTAAAGGCGTGACTCTTCCTCTACATCTTTATTATCGATAGATTTTTTTAAAATATGGCGGCTGGATGCTCCACTGCTCAGACTGTCCCCAAGTGGCATGTTTAACCTCACAGAAACTTTCTGAAGCCCACTTTTTAAAAAGAAAAATGTGTTAAGTATTTTTGAAAATTTCATAATAAATAATAAAAATACATATACATGCATGTATATTTATTCTTTAGAAATGTCATACATATACATGTATGAAAATGATCAAATCCACTTCCCACACCCCCTCCAAGTCCCACCATATCGCCACATTACAGCTCCCTCCTGGCTTCATGTCCTCTTTTTATAATTCTTTATTTACTTCTTTTTTTTTTTTTACTCACTGTGTCCCATTATTGCTGCCCATATGTGCAAGGGTGTGGGATTATCCACTGGGGCCTGGGAACCCATCAATGACCAGAGCGAGCACTCACTGTCAGTGAATTTTAGCAATTTGAATGGCAATTTATCTATGCATTAATCACTATCTACTTCGGTAAGAAGCTTCTCTGACCAAGGATGGTCAAGTACCAATCTATGGTAAATAAAATCATAAATATTGAGAAAGCAGTACGACAAGAAAACCTCTTAGGAAAACAGCAGCAGTTTCTCCCCTAGAACTTTAGAGTGCACTAGTCATGGATTTGACCATGTTTAAAGTACAAGGCATGAATTCTTTCCTTCCTGTGAAACTGGTCTCAAATTAGTTTAAGAAAGTGGTTGGTTACCCCCCATAAACAGTCTCGTCATTATTACACCAGTGGCTACCTATTGTCTGGTAAGTTAGTATTGTAACATACAGGATCCACAAATGGGTGGGACCTTTGTCATTTTTTGTCTTCCAGCAGCCAGCACAGGACTTGCCAGCCTATGAATGTTGACCACTAGGGAGAGTTTCCTGGTCAGTCCAAGACTGGTTTCTCTGTGTTCTGTGACTAAAGTGTGTGGTGTCTTCAGCAATAAGTCTTACCATCTAGTTATGGCAGGCAACCAAGAGCAATGGCAATAGCCTGACATGCTTTGGGTGCCTCTGGGGCATTTCTGACAATAGTTCATAGGAAATTAACACGTACTAGACAGTGAGATTTCCACTTAATATACCATGTCATCTGTGAGTGGACTTGTTTGTTCACCCCCTTGGGTTTATACATATGTGTGTGTGTGTGTGTGTGTGTGTGTGTGTGTGTTTCACATTAGCTTACAACTAGTGAGGTTTCATAGCGCCTACCTCATATAGCCTTAGACTTTTGTGTGCCTGGTGGATCAGGGGACAAAAATTCAAATTCTACGCTTCAGAATCCAGAGCCCAGTCTTCAAAGGGAGAAAACTTGAGAAATAGAATAAATAAATTAATAATAAATAAGGGAGATTTACTGAGGAGAATGATGACTCCAGGGAGAATGAGGAGCCTGTCTTACTCTCCAGCTCAGGCCTGGATCGGGCTGCCAGTCAAGCCCTTGACTCCCCTGTGCATAGATCAGCAAGCAGGCAGCTCCTTCTGTACCTGCACCAACCATACTGGGCTTGGCTTTCATGTTTGGGTGGGTGAGGGTTTTTTTGTTTTTCTTTGTTTCAAAGAAAAACTTCCGTCCTGCACTTTGATCCTTATCGAGCCAATGCTTTGATAAGACCAGAGGGGCGTAATATGTCTCATCAATGTAGACAGAGCCCTAAAGTTTCTAGCATGTTCTATCTGCCCCCTAAGCCCCCCGCCCTGGCGCTCTGCCCCAGCGGGCCTCAATGTGCCAGCATGTGAGAGCCCTGGACCGAAAGCATAAGTCTTTCTGAGCCTTGCTATCTTCTGAAGCTTGATCCCCAGCTCCAGAACAAAGCAGATATGAAAAACCTCTTGAATTTGAGAAAATACTTCGTGCATTGTTAGTATCTACACGACAACTCTTGTGGCCGATTGTCATGTCTAATTCTACAGAAGTAGGTAGGGCTTTTCAAAATTACATCTGTAAACACAGGGACAACGGGGGGCATGGAGAGGGAGAGTCAGGGAGTGAGCCTGTAATAACTGGGGGAGGGAGGGAGAGATAAAAACTGGAATTTTTTTGTTGTTTTTTTTCTTTCCTGCTGCTAGAGGCCTGTTCATTTTTGTTGTTCACTCCTGCCATCTAGTGGTGACTGCACTAAATCAGCTAGAGCTCTCTAAAGCCTTTTTATGGTTAGTGGTTGACAATTTCAGACACATACAATGCAGTTTATCATATTCACCCTTCTTCCGTCTCCTATATTCCTGGGACCCTCCCTTCCCCCTACTTCTAACTGTATCCTTTCCTAATTTCATTTGGTTGTGGCTTTTATAAACCATTAAGTGTGATTAGTATTCTCCGTTGTTTATCTTTCCAACAAATCCTGGGCCGTTCTGTCTGTTCTGTCTGCGAATGCTCCATGTTTGCCGCTATCAACAGGAAGTCACATCTTGAAACTAAGGATAATTCTGGAGTACTGACAGATTTCTCTCATCCAACAGCATTCACTGGGAAAAATATCTCTTACAAAAATTGTATTTTGAAACGCTGGTGGGTCAAGCAATACCTTTTTCAAATTACTGAACACTACTTACAACCACTTTTGTTGACGGTATCCTCAAGCAAAACAATTGAATAAAAAAATACCATGAAATCATAGTTTCTCAGTATTTTGCCTCGATAATCAAAATGCACGCCCTGTTCTTTAAAAATGTTATGTGTAGAGAAACTCACACATACTTTACATGATCACTTACACTAATTTTTCAAAGTTTCTTTTGATAGAAGTCATTTTAACATTGACAAGATTGAAAAAAATTTCAGAGGAGGTTATACTTAATTTGACACATGATTGACAGGGCATGCAGAGAGAGAAGTTTGCTGGCTCAGAGGTCTTCAGGCAGACGTTTCTATGCTAAACAGACTGGCTTTGAACTTTTTCTCTTCCTGCCTCTCACCCCATGAGTTCTGGGATCACAGGACTGTATCACAATGCCTAGGCAACTTCAAAACCTTTCCATCCAAAAATAGTACTCCGTGATCCTCAGCACTGTAGGTGGTTCTGCTGAAAAGTCAGCGATGCAGAGCAGGGTGCAGGGTTGCGGGATACAGTGCTGCCCAGTGCAGTGTTGCAGGGTGTAGTATTGTGGGGTGCAGTGGTGCAGGGTGCAGTGTTGTGTTGCAGGGTGCTGTGTTGCATTGTGCATGCTTTGATGAAGGGTGCAGCGTTGCAGGGTGCTGTGTTGCCAACACTTGCTTACTGTTAACTGCTGTGGGATAATGCACTGGTACCCTTTAAAGATTGGTCACTTGTATTGGTTTAATAAAATGATGATTAGCCAGTAGGCAGGCAGGACGTATAGGTGGGGTGACCACACTAAAAAAAAATCTGGGAAGAGGAAAGGCTCAGTCTGTAGTCACCAGCCAAATGCAGAGGAAGTAAGATGAAAATACTGCACTGAGAAAAGGTACCAAGCCATGTGACTAACAGAGATCAGAATTATGGGCTAATTTAAGTTGTAAGAGCTAGCTAATAACAAGCCTGAGCTAAGAGACCAAACCGTTTATAATTAACATAAGCCTCTTGTGTTTCGTTGGGACTGAAAGCTGCGGGACCTGGCAGTACAGAAATCTGTCTACAGTTAGCACCAACGTGCACTGCAGAAGCAGTTAAAGGATCAGGAATAAAGGTAACTGTGAGATAAGGATTTTACAAGGGCCATCCACCTACCTGCAGCGAGAGGCCTGAGCTTTAAAATCGGAGATAATGTTTTTCTATATTTAAAGGGAAGGGAAGCACAAGGACCATCCTAGGTAATAAATAATGAGCTACTGATAAAGCTGAAAATGGAGAAGAGACATGGACCAAACCCACAGTTGTCCAATAAAAACAAACTTTATTAAATATTGACCAGGAAGATGGACACTGGCCCAGTCCATACCCAGAGTTCCCCAGAGAATGATGCTGATGTAGATTAGTCAAATACTTGTAAAGGCAAAACCCACAAATCTATGGTACTTCCCACCTTTGAGCAATCGTTAGCAAGCATACATCCTGGCATACTTGCTGCCTACAGACCTCCTGCCTATGTATGATCAAGCACATCCTGTACAGTTGGGGCAACCAACCTTGTTTACTGAAGTGAAAGCCTGTGGCTTGTTACCTTACATGAACAACAGTCCCCAACATTCCAGGAAGTGATATCCTTGGGCAAGTGAGGCTTACAGCTGAACTTTAGCTCATATGCTATGTGCATGGCTGGCTTTCTGGAAGAGAATTTTGCAATGGTATAAAGCAGACTTGGGTTTAGACATCTGGATGACAACCCAGAGACAAGAAGTGACAACTGAAGCAGAGAAGTCCAGATATTTTTTTTGAAAAATAGGAAAGGGACAGACAAACATTGACTCTGATCTTCAAATTCCACAATGGAACTTCTTTTATTAATGCAACTCACAGATACAGTTACCTATTCTAGATTGAAAGAAATGGTCATTGATCTGTTGTCTTCCTCGAGTCTCCAGGTAGGTGAGAAGAAATAAAGTATGTCTGTTGTTGGGAGGCCATTTGTTTGTTTCCTGGCTGTCTATACCCCTGAAATACTCACACAGAAACTTTATTATTTAAATCGCTGTTTGACCCATTAGCTCCAGCCTTTTAGTGGCTAACTCTTATTTCTTAATTTAAGCCATTTCTAGCAATCTGTGTATCACCACGAGGCTGTTGCTTACCAGGTGAAGTTCCAGTGTCTGTATCCAGCAGGGCTACATGGCTTCTTAGCCACTCATGTTTTTCCCAGCATTCAGTTTAGTTTTCCCAGCCTAACTCTGTTCTACCCTAACAGTCCAAGCCAGTTTCTTTATAACCAATGGTATTCACAGCATACAGAGGGGAAATCTCAGATCATATGTCTGAAAATCATTTATGCACACATTCACCTCCAACCAGATCTCTCCAAGAACTGCTTCCCAGTGCTAGGCTTAGTATCAGGACACTGGTCCCTGTCCTCTTTCCTTCCATTCTGTCATGTTCAACCACTCCAGTCTTTTCTATAGTGTTTGTTCTTTCCTATTCCTACCCAAGAACTTCTGAGTCAGCAATTTTTCTCCCTGCCTATTATTATCTTTCATTTTGTTTTGTCTCTTTGTTTGTTGCATAAAGTAGTTACAATAGTCCAAGTTTAAAGTGAACCCCAAATGGTTACCTTATACAAGTTCTGTGACTTTTAAATCTGTGACAAGGGACAGAAGGAAAATCCTACTCATTGCAGGAAATGCTCACTCAGGTTTAAAATGCCACCAGCACTTTATACCCATGAATGCCCTTGGTCCAACCAGAATGGGCATACTTCTTTTGCTAGTCACCCTGTAGCCAAATGACTTCTCCATATCCTGGATGCTCAGTGTGGCAATGCTGTCAACAAATCTCTTTTTAAATATCTTCACTTGTTTATTTTTATTATCATCATCAGTGATCCTTTGGAGAACAGCTAGGATCTCCCTGCCATCTATGTGTCCAATATGATATCTCAACCCAACATTCTAGTTTTGTTCCATCAAATTATTTTTATAAAGATGATTTCATAATTATCTCTACATATTTGTTTATTGATTTGCTTTCTTTCTCTAGAATAAAAATGTCATAACACTAAGTTTTCTGAAAGCACGCTTATTGCCTAAATTAATCAGAGTCACCACCATCCCCAACAGAAGAACATGAGTAACTAACTGAAGGAAGTTTAATAAAGAATTATTGATGGGATAACTATCACCTGCCTCTGCTTTTCAAAGAAAATGTAATATTCACAGGATACTAGCTAGGAAGTACGTCGTCACTCTCAGACCTGAAGGTAGAGATGAAAACACAGCTAGAAACCAGGGAACAGAGACCTGAGTGAAGAAGGCCCAGGTAACAAGAGCAGGGACCTGCAATGGAGGTACCTTTTCCTTGGGATTCACTTCATGAAAATCATTGACTCCATGTCCCTCTCTTCCATAACTTAAATGTCCTACTGAGGCTGCCTAAAGTCAAACCCCAAAAGACGAGCAGCCCCTCCAGATCAGCCTCAGGGTCATGGAGCATCATGGAAATGGTTAAAAGTAGGTCTGTAGGGGCACTGAGGATACATGTACTATAGTCAGTATTGTGAGATGCTAAAAATATGTTTGCAGTCAGCAAATAGCATCTTGCTTAGGGATGCAAATGAAAACAAATCTGCTTTTAAAGGTTTGAGGCTGGGTGGGTGACACACTTCTTCCTCTTGCAGAGCACCAGGGTTCAGTTTTCAGGACCCATATGGTGGCTCCGGTTTCAGGTGATCTGGAACCCTTTTCCGGCCCCCCACAGACACTACATACACTTAGTGTACTTCCATGTAGATAAAACAAGTTTGATTTTTCCTTGACAAACTTTTACCCGGCAGTAAACCAAAGACACCTCCTTCCCAAAATGATCCAAATGAGTGAGACTCACTGGCTTCCAGAGCCAAGTGTCTAGATGTACAGTGCATTAAGGACATAATGACAACCTTTCAAAAAGCCAAAACTGTGGGACTTCAAATTGGAAAAAGGAAGGGTGGAACAGTCAGTACATCAATATTTGAGAAGCCTTTGTAGAAGGCCCACAACTCTTGAAGAGTGTCACATTCTGTTACAGAATATTAGTTTAAGATGTGTTATGCTTGTTTATGCTGTGGGACATTTGTTTGATGATGCAAAGATGTGTTGTATTCTTTTACTTTGCATTTGCCTACATCTGTAAAGCTGTGTAACTTTGCCTGTCTAAAACACCTGATTGGTCTAATAAAGAGCTGAATGGCCAATAGCAAGGCAAGAGAAAGGATAGGAAGAGAGAATAAATAGGAGGAGAAATCTGGGAAGAGAGCTCGAGGAACAAGAGAAGAAAGAGAAGGATAGCAGGGGCAGCCACCCAGCTACACAGCAAGCCACAGAATAAGAAGTGAAAAAAGTATACAGAATAGAGAAATATAAAATCCCAGAGAAAAAGGTCGATGGGATAGTTTAAGTTAAGAAAAGCTAGCTAGAAACAAGCCAAGCTAAGGCTTGGCTTTTATAAGTAATCATAAGTCTCTCCCGTGTGTATTTCTTTGGGAGCTGGGCAGCAGGCCTCCCCAGAGAGTAAAGAGTAAAAACAGCCAACTGCAGCATATCCTATCATCCAAGTCTCCGCATCTTCCAGCACATAGAAGGAATTCTTTACTTCACAAATGAAATTCACTTGGGCCCAATTAAGGGCCCTCTCCAAGGTCACACTACTTTCAGGGACAGTGATGTAGGAGGGTCTTCTATCTATCTGGTACTTTCATTGGTTAATAAAGAAATTGCCTTGGCCTTTTGATAGGCCAGCC
>LOEQ01002471.1:62795-82945 GCA_001685075.1 Bramus lutescens
AAAGAAAGAAAGAAAGAAAGAAAGAAAGAAAGAAAGAAAGAAAGAAAAGGAAGTAGGGAAGGAAGGAAGGAAGGAGGGAGGGAGGGAGGGAGGAAGGATGTGGATGCAAACAAAATAGTATTTATTCTAAAGATCAGCAGTGAAGAACTATCTTGATCTATAATAGACTTTTATCTCCTTATTAAAAGCATTTTACAAGGCAGTAACATGAGAAAAGCCCTTTTGAAAACATGGTGATCATATTGAGTCCTGTCAGATGAGTTACAGACAATGCTGTCATGGAACCAGAGTGTTCATAACCATTCTTTTCCATAGTAAACAAAAGACACCAATTTAACTTCTCAATCGAATAAAAGGAGAAATTCCCCAGAAATTTTACTCTTAGTTTGATTTAGTTTCATACGCAGAATGATTGAAAGCAGTGATGTAAACAGAAATGTTAAACCGATGTTTAGAGTAATCTTACTCGTGATAGCTAAAAAGCAGAAGCAACCAATTACCTATCTCCAGATTAATACCTAGAACTATGGTATAAGAGGCAATGGCATAGCACGCAGACATAAAAAGGAAAATAAAAAACAGCATAGTGAAAGTAAGATAACATTGAAATAAATCAAACACAGAATAAATGCTGTGGGATTCCACTAGCAAAGGCACATCCTCAAAAAACATGGCAAAGGATGCTAAGCTCAGCCTGTAAAAAGAGTCACTGGCTATTGGGTTCAAAAATTTTCATTGGGAAGATGAAAAGTTTGGGATAGAGAGAGTATTGATGCTCACCCACCATTGTGATTGCATCTAATGTTACTTGTGTACACTCTCAAATAGTTACCAAGTATTTTTTATCATACTGTCTTCTAGAAAGAAGTCTATCTAGTTTTAAGCTAAAAATATTTAGAGTCTCCATAGTGTGCTGGTCAAGAATACAGGACTCTAAAGTACAATAAAACAAAGCATTACAGGGCTAGTTTTTATCTTATTTATTGATTGATTGGTTGATTGATTGATTGATTTTTACTGTCTTTATTGCACTATACATTTTTCTCCGCTCACCTCCCTTCCTCCCCTTTCTGCCCCTACTCTCTCCTGTGACAATCATGCTCCCAATTTACTAAAGAGACCTTGTCTTTTTCCTCCTTCTTGTTTAGATTCATGTATGTCTCTCTTAGGGACCTTTTTGTTGTCTAGAATCTCTGGGGTTGTAGATTGTAGGCTGGTTTTTCTTTGCTTTATGTCTAAAAGCCACTTATGAATGAGTACATTTTATATTTGCCTTCCTGGGTCTGGGTTGCCTCACTCAATATGATTTTTTCTAGATCCATTCATTTGCCTGCAAATTTCAAGATTTTTTTTTACCACTAAGTAATACTCCATTGTGTAAATGTACCACATTTTCTATAGCCATTGTTCAGTTGAGGGGCATCTAGATTGTTTCCAGGTTCTGGCTATGACAAATTTAGTGGACCTTTGCTGAATTTTCAAGAAACCATGAAACCTCTCTCTGGGGGAAACAGTGTGAAGGAAACATAAAACTTACTGTTGTGGGAAATTTGGGGGGGGGAGGGTAGAAGTCCCTCACTGAGTTTGATTTGGAGACAATCTTGTTGCAATATTCAACAGCACCATGGCATCCTTACAGCGGATCAATTAAGGTTGACTTGGGCAATGTATCCCTTAGACTTAAGCCTTTGAACACACACATACACGCACACATGTAAGAGCTGGAATAAATGGCTCTAGCCCACTCCAGGTCTACGCCAAACTCACTGCTGCCTGATGCAACGAGATGTGAGGCACCCAAGTCATATATATGTTCCTGCTGCCATAAAGTTCCCCACCAGGATAGACCTGTACCATCTCAAACCAGGAGTCAAGAATGCTCTTCCCTTAAGTTGTTGTTGTTGTTGTTAAATACTTTATCGTAGAGGCTAGAAGACTAATTAATAGATTTATTAAGAGAGAGAAATTCTCACTGACGTGTGGTGTTCAAGTGTAGCTGAAGTCCTCGAAAAACAAACAAGCAACAATAACAATAAAAAGAGCGAAATATCACAGATGGAAAAGGAGAACAAAGGGACACCCAGCCTTAGTCCCAAAACGCATGTGTGAGTTCTGAGCTTTGCTAGGCTGAGTGCCGAGCTCACAACCCACATCAGGCATGGGGAACAGCAATAAAATAAGTACAAACACATCGTGGCTCATCTCTTCACAGCATAGTCTTGTTAATAAGCTATTGCATTCATCTTTAGAGCTATTTTGAGACTTGCTTGCACACAGCTGTCTTTTTTACCCCAAGGAAAACTTAATAGCATCCTTTCCGTGTGAAAGAGGATTCTTTTGTATCCGGTTATAATTTGAAAAGGAACAACTAAAATTATACATGTTGAAATAAAATAGGAAATCAACTCCCCTTTATTACTGCTTACAAAGTTCCATTTTTATAACACTACTTAGTGTGTAGTATTTTCTCTGGATTTCTAAGATGGGTAGTATTTTATATATTTAGTACAAATTGGTACTTTGTAATCCTGGTTTTAAAATTTAAACAAATTTGAAATATTTTAAATAATAATTTTCTCCTTGTTTAGCTTTTAGTGTATTAAATATCCAGCACGCGTGTTGGCGTATTTTTAGTAAATCAAAGAGGGAAAAACACGTGAACACAAACTATTCTGTTATGCCTTTATTTAGTACACAAATAACTATAGATGTATACGACAGAGGATAACGAGAAGGGATTTGAACTGTCTATGTGAACTTTTCCAATGGAAACCCATTTGGCATTTCATGAGCACACAGCGCTGCTAAGTGAAGTGGCGTGTATGATTAGATCCAGCCAAGCAGCTACACGTGAGCACCCTCAACTCTAGACACGAGGTTGTGCTTTATTCTGAGTTCATGCTCATTCTACCACATAATCTAACAAATCCAGCCTGACAGTTGAATTTTCCATGACAACATACACCTCCAGAGGCATGGCATTTTACTGCCCTGCTGAATCCCACTGTCATTTATCTGTATTTGATACATTCCTTCCTGAATTTAGACCAGCATCACAGGACTAATGGCTAAGGACCACATCCACATTATCACTTTCTGTTTGTATTGCAGCCACTGCAGAACCAACTTGCTCCACTGGCACAAGGTCTAAGACTAATGTCGTTTACTAAAAAAAAGAAAAAAGGAAAATGAAGAAAGTTCAAAAAATAAATGTGATTATAAAAAGATGCATTTAATCATTCATAAGTTTACCTTCCTATAAATATGATTATATATTGGTCTACAAAATACCTGTCAGAAATTCTCTCTCTACCTTGGATTTCCAGTGATCTGATCAACAATGCTGGTGAGCGGTGTTGTAAAAGCAGAGCATGTGCTGCGGCTGTGTAAGATTATATAAAAAGTGATAGGTGCAGGGAGATCTTTACAATGATGGGTTTATTTTGATGAGTTTCTCTTATCACATTGAATTTCCATTTAGTCAAGAAAAAAGCAAAAGTTCTTTTTTTTCAGTAGTAGTATTTAAATTAACACTCATCTATATGTTAGTGAGTGTTGTTTAGTAAATAAGGGGAAGGTGAATTGGTATAGCAAACATTACAAAAATGATGGAAAGACGAATCAGTGTCCTATGGTTTTGTAAGAAAAGAATAAATGACTGCGTTTGAACCCAGAAAGAATTTCTAAGAAGACAAAGAAAACAGAAAGCCACCCCAGACAGAGGAACTACCCTGTTTCCCTATAGATCTCCATGGTTAGAGAATTGGGTGGGTGAATACAAGAAAACAAGGAGTCAGATCACAAATGACCTTTACTGGGTTATAATCTTTATTAACAAACGGAAGACCACGGGAATCTATCTGAATGTTATAAGCCAGAAGGAATGGAATTGACAGAATTGTGGTGGCTCTAGTACCACTTGAGAAAAGACAAGGAGACTGTGAGACCTATCAAAAGACCAGGAGATGGTACTTCGTTTAAATTTTAGAAAGTGAACTATTTTAAAAAGACATAAAGCATTATAGAAGAATAGGGGTATCCCATACATATCAGAGCTCTTTGTACTAAAATGCTCCTCTAATTTAATACAAATATTCAATGTATTATTTTATGGTGTTTCATAAGACGAATGGTAGCACCTGATAGAACAGTGTGAAAAGAAAGATTTTCACGTAAAGTTAGTGAAAGCATGAGATAATTGGAGAAAATTACTGTTGGGGTTGAGGTTTGTGTCTGAACTGGAACAATAAATTGAATCTATCTTATTGAGAATAGTTTTCTAGGAGGATAGAAAAACAGAGCTATGTGGTGGGCTCTGCTTAATGTGAAGCCTATGATACAGTTGTCCAATAAATCACTCATTTCTGTATACTTCAATTCTCGCCCCTACAAAACAGGAACTAAACTGATTCCCTGAATGAATGGGAAACAGAGGAGGGATCTAATCTGTGTGTATATGATTAAATGTGTGTTTATCTAATAAATGTGTACCTACACATGCTATGAATTAATTGGCACAAGATAAAAACTAACAATTGTTTGAAATTTCCAAAAAATATGTGGCCTGAATAAAGGCGACACACCAAGGAAAATCTTTCCCAACACCAGCAAGTCAGTTTAAGAAAGAGGGAGGAGACACCCTGACTTAGACAAAGAACACGGTTCTTCCTTCCCTCAACCAGCAGGTGTGGAAACCCATGCCTGGTCTGTCTCAGCTGTGGCCAGGTAAGAGTCTTAGTCTGTGCTTACATGACACTCACCATTACTGGGAAGAAGAACAAGTACAGGTGAGCCAACCCATCTTCTTTGTCCGTGTTAGAGAGTGCATCCTTATTTCCAAAAGGGCACCACATACAAAAAGGTAGGTGGTCATATGGGTTCTTAGCCCAGAAATCATGCTTTCCAGATCCATGTAAAAAAATTGTCAGGAGACCCCCCTCTCTTCTCTCATGTATTATTGAAGAATCTATGCCCTTCTGCATACACACAAAAATAATCGTATTAGTCCAATTGGATTAGTTCAATGCATATCATTTGTAAAGCCCTTGGGGAGGGAATGGGGAATACTTTCCTTTGTTTTCAGAAAATCTGATTGAAGCAGATCATACATATGTTTGCAAAGGATAAAGAACCAGATTAATCTAAATAGGGAAAGCTACAGGGAGCATTAGTTATGGCCATTATTTTGCTAACAAAGGCTACCAGAAAAAATTAAAATAAAAAAATCATTGATGGGTAGCTATGATGCATTAAAATATAACCTAATTGACAATCCTTACATAATAAATCCTAAGTAAATTTATTTATAAAATCAAATTCTCTTCTAGCATCTCCTGAAACTAAATCCCACGGTAAATTTAGTTATAAAATTAAGCTCTAATGTGAGAAAAATATAAAGCAGAATGAAATTAAGGGTAAAATTAGCACAATGAAACTATATAAAATATTCTGACTCTCCCTTTATCTGTTCCGGTATTTCTTTGTTTTTTTTTTTTTAACTCAAGTCCTAGGTTTGGAATTTGCTATTAAGTTCACCTCTAAAAATAAAAGATTATTATCGGAGCTGTACAAGAATGGCAAGATATTCACTTGCCGAGTCACCGGCCAAGTCTGACCTGTGTTGCTTCACAGGGCTGTTTGCTGTCATTCTTTTATTGTATATTCACTCACACACATTTCAGAGCTTCATGAAAAAATAAAAGTATTCTTTATCAAAATGTTCTATGTCTCGTTATGTGTCATTTTTCCCAGAACACAGATAAAGAATATTTTTCACCCTACTTAACCAAGAAATACAATATAGTTAAGTCTCAAGAGGGGAAAATGGATTTCCATCTATACTGAATGACATTTTAAAAATATCTGTTCCCCGTGCCTTCCAAATAAACGGGGGCTCACAACATGAAAGAAAGGGATCAGAAAGAAATAAAGACTGAAGGAGGAAAATCGAGGCTGGATGACAGGCTCATTAAAATGTGAAGGAAGCATCTCCAACTCCCTCGAGGAAGCTGCCATGCTGAAATAATCGCTGATGAACATGGAAGGAGTGGACGCCAGTGGGGGCCTCCTATTGCACCCAAGAAGTTGGTGATTATGTCCTGGAAATGTGACCCTATGAAAGGCTGGCTTCTTTGTGGCTTAATAGAGTTCACAGAAAATGCTCGTCTCCAAAATGAGATTTCTCCCCTATTCACTGTGCAGCGTGGAAGCCTTGACAGGATGAGCAGGGAGCCATTTCTCCTAATCAAGTGGGGATGTGAAAGCCTGGGGGTGGAAGATTGCCAGCAATCAAGATCAACAGTTACCAAANNNNAAAGCCATTGCCTTCTGCTCCGTTGTCAAGTGGACATAAAGGAAGGGGAGAGAGAAGCTGCTAGAATTTGGTAGAAAGAAGAGATAATAGGTCACACAGACCCATTTGTCTTAGTAATTATCCCATTTTAGTCTGCAAGGATCTGGGAAATAGTCCCTTGCTGCCAGGGTAGCCTATTTATGTAGCATGTTTAACTCTTAATTAAAAATCTTCATTTTTTCATCCTGATAGCTCAGAAATCATATGACTACTTTAATATGAAGACAAAAGCAAGGTTTTCTAGATTATATGGAATACAGTGTCTTGCCTCTTGGTAAAGCTGAAGAATAGGAAAGACAATGTGGGTGAAACTGGCCAGGCCGAGGCCACACTCGAAGAAGGCCTTTGGAAAAACATCTGTTTCTAGATGGGTATATATTCCTAAGCTTCATCATCTCCTACAGTTTGCTCCTATTGTAAAATAGTAAAAAATCAGATTCTCTAGTTTCTTATTGTTTGGTAAACTATATACTTGAATGTGTTTATATATGAGTCTTATATATAAAACATTACACTGGTTAGAAGAGTACTTCAGTGTTAATACTGGCTACACTTATAACAGGGTCCGTAAAAGTGGGATTTGAAGGAGGGTTGAAGGGAGACTATCTCTTTATCTGAATATTTTCAAAAACAAATGTATTCATCAGAACACAGACAAATAATAGAATGTTTGCCTTCCATTTATGAGACCCTAAGTACAATTCCAAGCATGTGTGTAAACAATATACATATGTATATTCATTTATTACCTAGATATGCTAACTAATCTTTAAAATATGTTTTAACTTCGGTTATTCCACAGCTTGATTGGGCTAAAGCTGTAGAATAAAACGAAATCTCAAATAAGTTAAATAAAGAGAAATTCTAAAACGAAGCTTTATCAGGGAGGGGTCTACTGCACCCAAGGTTCTCTGAAGCTCAGCCTGGTATGTTGAAAGGCTGTCTGGGGTGTCTGCTCATTGAGGTAATCAGCGTTTGTGCTGTGCTGTGGTTTGGATGTGAAAGTCCCAGGGCTAAAGGCTCAGTCTCTGGCTTGGCAGTGTTTGGGGGGTGGTGGTAATAAGAAGTAAGGAAGTAAGCAGTTAAGGAGCCTGCATGGGACCGACCCAGGCCCTCTGTAGGTGTGTGATAATCATGTAGCTTGGTCTCTTAGTAAGGCTTCTAACAGTGAGAGCAGGGACCTCTCCCTGGCTCTTAGCTGACTTTTGGCAACCTGTTTCCCACGCGGGATTTTATCTCAAAGCTTGGTCCTGCCCCAATTTGACTTGCTAAGCTCTGAGCAAGCCATGGGAGGGCCTGCTCCTTTATGAATGGAGATGAAGGAGGAGGAGCGAATGCGGGGTATATGGAAAAGGGGAGGGGACTGGAGGAGAGGAGGGAGGAGAAACTGGTTGATATGTAAAACAAATGAAAAATAAAGTTAAATTAAAAAGAAAAAAGTGAGGTCTAGATGACCCTCTCTCAAGGAATAGATGTGGGTGTGTCTTACTTTCTTTTCATGGCCTTGATTTCTTCAAATCCTCACACTTAAGCCTATATTAAAATAAATTCATTAGTCTCTCCAAAATCACTTCACAGAAAAGAGAAGTCGTTTTCTAGAGGGAGAGCTTGGGATCCTGAGAGGCATGACCTTGACAATAATTCTGGGGCCCTGCTCATCCTTCTTTCTCCTTTGCTACACTTCCCAACCACCGTGAAGGGAGCTTTCTCCTAGGCTCCTGCTGTGAGGTACCGCCTTACCACAGGCACAAGGCAATGCTTAAGATTCGAAACTGCAAGCAAAAGCAACCCGTTTTATGTTATCTCTCAGGTATTTTGCTACAGTAAGGAAAAACTGACTTAACACACCTTTGGCTCACTAGAGTGTTCTGGAGGCAAAAATAGAAAGAGACCTCCAAATGGTCCTTAACTCTAGTTATAATATGGTCCTGTGAAAGTGTAAAAATCAGGATCCAGTCTTGCCAGATAATACTTCTATGATTTCTCTGCTGTGCCAAAAAATGCATGCCTATTTATAAGATTTAAGGGGAAGATACTGTTTCTTAAAGTAGACTTCCACAACCTTAGCTACTAACACAATATGCTAAACAATGCAGGATGTAAGAACCGGCACAACTTGCTTCCTAACCACACTAGTTCTCTTATTCTAGTAGAATACCCTGACAAAAAGCAACTTAGAGGGGTGTTGTAATCTGCTAGCCTGGTCTGTCACCTGGGTACCCTGTCCCTTTAAGAGACAAGCACCGCCCACTCCCAATCTCCTCCCTGGATCTCCTGCCTTCTCTTCAGCCTGCTCTCTCTCTTTCCATCCCTCTTCCGAAGAAGAAACTGCTCTCTCTCTCTCTCTCTCTCNCCCGTCATCCTTTCCTTCCTTCCACATAACTCACTAAATAAACTCTATACCCCAGCTCTCTCTGCATGGTGTGTCTATCTGTCTGTCTCTCAAGCACCAAGGTCTCCCACTTGCCAAGAGGACCACCGAGGTCCCGCTGCTGCCCCTAGTGGGACCGGCCTCGGATCACCTCCCTTATATTTATAAATGATGACAAGGGGGAAGGGTGTATTTGACTAGATTTCCAGAAGGGATATAATCCATCATGGTAGGGAAGGCAGGTAAGCTTGGTAGACAGGAAGCTGCCTGATCATATTTTATCCACACTCAAGAGGAGGAAAAGAAAGAATAGGAAGTGGGGCCAGTCTGTCAAACCTCCTTGCTTTCTACCTCCTAACGGTTCTGGAAGTTTTCCAAACAGCACTGGAGACAAAGTATTCAAATACATGAGCCTATGGTGGACAATTCTCACTCAAAAACAACGCAAGTGCAAGACTAAAGTAGGCCCAACAAAAGTCACACAACACTTTTGAAAAAGTCTATGAAGCTAAGGAAAACTATTCTTGGTTATGTGGGTTTTGGTTTTGATTTTGTTTTGCTTTATCTGACAATCAAACTCTAGACTTCATGAATCTTTCAGTTCCGTAACATTCTGCAGATTACAGTCTTCTGTTGGAGGTAGGCTTTCCCTAGTGTCCATACCCTTAAGTCAAGAATGTTGTGAGTGGCAGATGAGTCAGAAGGGGTTTTAGACTAAAGCCTGGCATCCAGGTACTGACCCTGTCCTCTCTCCAATTTTAGGAAGCAGGTTCATCCCATGCCATGTGATGCTGCTTCTAGAAAAGGCCAATTTGCCTCAAATGTCTAAAATCCTTTTAACTGAATCCATTATACTAATATCTGACAATTATGAACTGAGTTCCATTTAACATGCTTGATGCCCTCACTTGGAGGCCATAATTACTAAAGAGAATGAGTTGTATAAACCTGTTTCCCAGCATGGTGGTTGATATGACACCCCGCTGGTTCTAATGCCACCATCAGGCAGAGCTTTCTATATTTAATGTTGAACAAATTATCCTCCGTGAAAGGCAGATTGAGAACTCTGGCTGTCAATCTTCTTTTCTGTACTGCTGCATTTCCATCTCATAAAACATCCTGAAAATTCAAGTTGAAGGAGATTAAGGGTCCTTAAAAAAAATCACACAGTGAGAATAAATCCAAATGGAAAGAGAAGATTAACAATAGCTCCTTCCAAGCCAACAGCAGGAAAGTCCCCTTTATGCCAGCAAACTCTCACATGGTGTGACCTCCAAATCCCAAACATGGGATTTTCTGTGCCCAGGTCAAGAATCTCAAGAGAATCAAGGTTAGGAGGGCCTCGCAAACAAGGGAAGAATTACACCTGCAATATATGAAATGTTTTATATTGCAGGATGGCGTGAAAGTACCTAGGAGAAACTGTGTGAGGTGGTGACCCACTGTGGAAATTTCCATCCAGGGGGACTTTCAGCTCCATATGATTACCCTGAATATTGGGCCTTGCAGCCTTCTGCAGCAAGACTGATGTCCTGCAGCTTTCTGCCCATTTCTTCTTCATAATGAGCCACAACTTTTTGTTTCATCCAACTTGAGCCTCAGGCCAACCTATTCCCATTGATTATGAATAATAAACCTCTTCCATGCAAATGTGGGCTTTCGTAATCTGCTTCTACGATGCTTAAAAGGATGCCATCACTTTAGGGAAAATAGCATAAAATGAAAAGCTTCTCAATTGACATGAGACTAGTATTAAACATTCCATCGGAAAGTAAATTTCTTTATGTCTTACTTATTTTTTTAATTGAGGCACGATCTCGTATAGGCTAGCATTAAACTTACTCCATATCTGAGAATGACCTCGAACTTCTGAGTCACTTGTCCTCTCCTCTTGAGCACTGGACCACAGGCTGCAACACAAGGCTTGGTTTATGTGAAGCTGGAGTCAAGCCCAGGGCTTTTTGGCACTAGGTTCTCAACTGAGTTATATCCTTAGCTCAGAAGAAAGTTCATTATAATTATGAATATTTAGTAAACCTATGAAGACAAAATTTTTTATCCCCATTTAGTAACTTTTATTATGGTTTTTTGGGCATGGAATAAAATGCTTTATATATAATAATTTTGTGAAAAGTGAATCTTGAACTAAAGATTAAAAAAATGTGTTTCAATATTAAGAAAATGACTTACAAGGCACTGGGGATGAAAGAATAGGCAATACTTACATCCAATTTCCACCTCCAATTCAGTTAATCGGGAGTGAAGCTCTAGCCCTGGATTCTATTATGCACCAGTCCTTGCCACCAGTGGCAGGGCTATGTGGTTTAACCTGAAAACCCTGCAGGTTAGATCTGCAAACAAAGACAGCTATCATAGCGCCTTTACCTGACCGCAGGCCTGTATCAAAATGCATGATGAAGTGCTACAGAAAACAGAGACACACATACAGTGTAAACTATGAACAGGAACTTCCCAAGAGCATATATCCAAAGAAAAATGGGTCCTCATTATTATTAGTCATCATAGGAATGCATACCACAATGTCCTATTATTTCAGAACATGCCCCACAGAATGGCCAAAATGAAACCAAATGTCTCCAATAAAGAGGAGCTGAACTCTCAGGTGCAGCTGATGGGGAAGACTAATGGCGGTATCAGCTAACCATGTGTATGTGGAGTTTGCTGAAACTCCATTCCTAGGCATCTGTGCATATAATCACCAAAAGATCGGTGAAAATTATCTGTTGTACTACCAATGACACCCTCAAATTAAAAGAACAACAAATCTTAATCTCCCTCTACAGTAGAAAGGCTATGTGAATTGTGGTATGTTTATATGAATGAGTGCTACACAGCAATATCTGTGGGTAAATAATAGCCACACCTTTCACATGAATTGATTTCACGTGCCTTTCACAGCACACATGAGATGCAAAGACTAGACCTTTAGTGGTTCCGTTTCACGAGACAGAGAACCAAATTTCTGATGCTTTAAGCCAAGGCAGTAGTTAATTTTGGAAACAAGCTACTGGGAGGAGGCCAACAGTAAGAATTTAAACTGGGAGCTGGCTGCGCCTTTTACTCATCTTCTGAATCTTACACTTTTCTGAATGTAGTCATACTACACAGAGCTAACACATATGCTAATAAGACAACCCCTTGTGATCAGAATGGCTTTATGTCATTAAAAAGCTGCTTTCATAATATGCTACCCTGCCCCTGTTTCTGTGATTCACTAGCTTCTCACTCATTAACTAAAGTTAGGTACATGTCATCTATATGAGGGGCTGTGCTGGGTGTTGTGAGACAACAAAGAACAAACTCTAAACGCTCACCTGCAACACAGTTGTACAGTAACGCGAATTCATTCATGTGTATCATGTGTACTAAGCACGGCAGCTTACCACATTCTCCTACTCTTACTAGGACCAAGGATCTTCGTGTTATGTTTATTTTCTTCTTAGCACATTATGCCCTATATAAAGGAAAATATAATGGCATTTGTGGAGGGACAAACGTAATTGGCATTCTGTTGCTGACACCGAAGGTAACGGAAGTTCATGAAGGAAACATAAGACCCCCAATCCCCAGCAATTTCGTTAGCCACTTCAAGAATTAGATAAATTGAATTCACAAATGGGAAAGTAGACACAACAATTCTAATCCAATGTGTGTTTTAATTTAATGATTTCATACATTAATATCTAATAGGGTCATGTACTAGTTTAGGTTTATTTCTAAAGCTCAAGAAATTTTAATTTTTAAAATAAAATATCAGTCTGAAAAATATAAGAGAATCTATAAAGTAACTGTGACAGTTAAAATAAGTATTTCTGAAAAAGAAGGTTATGCTTCCATGTATTAAAACACAGATTTTTTAAGCATATTATTCTCCTTTGAGCTACGGTCTAAGAATGCATGTGTCTTACATCAGTGATTCAACTTTTAATATAAGTGACATTTTCAAAACCATATGAATATATTTTATAGAGCTAATCCTTTATAACCTGCAGGATTTTTACCGATTCCCAACGCAGTAATTTTTGTTTGACATTTAGGTCTCTCTTTCTGTTTGTCCTGTGGCGGTGACCTTGCATGGATTTTACCAGGCTTGTCGTATTCTTAACATGTATGTATCTTCTACTGTGAGTAGAAGTGAAACATAGTGGCGATCAACAACCACCATTAAAGGACATGATCTGCTTTAACTCAATCCTTCCACATCCTGGGCTAATTCTAGGAGGAGACTGAAGAGTGGTGGGCTCCATCTAGGCCAGGCAGCTTGAAAATGCCAGGCTTTGGAGGAGCACTCTTAAGCTTGTAAGGGATCAACACTCTGAGCTTTACTTTAAAGGTTCAAAGAACAAATGAGAGGATGCGCCGGCCTCAGGAAAGTTTAGACATCAGACAGTACACAATAACATGTGGTGTGTGCGCGTGTGTTTCTTGCGCTTTTCCTTTGTTTGTTTAACTCTGTTTTGTTTGTGTTTTAGAGAAAGAGTGAAAGAATTCATATAGTTGGGTGGGTTGGGAGGTGGAGAGGATGTGGGAGAATTTGGGAGAGGGAAAAACATGATCAGATTATACTGTATGAAAAAATGTTTTGATTAAAAAAGAACTTACAAGAACCTGAACCTATATGTATGCATATCACATCAGGTATGAACTGAATGTTTTGGGTAGAAGGAGCCTAGTACATGATGCACAACAGACGCCCAACCAGTAGGCAGCACATATGCTGGTGGTGAAATCAAAGAAGAGTAAATGGAATAGGAACCGTGTTGGGGAAGACATCTATTCCCTTCCAGACATAAGGCAGGAATGACTCACTGTTGTCCTCTCTACCTGCAGGCAGCCAGCTTACAGGATCTGGAGCATCTCAATAACAGCCTCAGCCCAAGAGTTCAATGCTACAGTCTGCTGAACAGTCTTGCAAGATCTCAGTGCAAGGGCTGAGGGCCGCTGGAGCCCACATTCCTTCACTGGTTACACCTGTGCCTGGATGGTAAGCTCAGGGCCTTGGCACCACTTATCCAGCGGTAAGACACTGGATCCTAGCTACTGCTGCAATCTAACTTCACTTACAATGAAGCTCATCTGTGGAGGTGTGACTATCATGAGTCCTTTTCAGTTGACTAGAGTCTACGAAGGAGACTTAGTGTGGTCACCGATGACCCCATGCCATTGTTTCAGCTCGCTGCCTGCGGTGGATTGAATATGACTGACCCCTATGGGCTCATACGTTTGAATATTTAGTCATCACAGAGTGGTATGATTTGAAAGTATTAGAAGATAAGGAGGTATGACCTTGTTGTAGGTATAACTTTGTTGGAGGATGTGTGTCACTGGAGGTGGACTTTAAGATTTCAAAATCCCAAGGCAGGTCTAGTGTTCTCCCTCACTCTCTCACTCTCTCTCTCCAGGACGAAGTCATGTGTGCTGCCATGCTCCCTGACCTAATGGACTAAGCCTCTGTTAATAAATCCTGCATTAAATGCTTTCTTTCATAACTGTCTCTTCATAGCAATAGAAAAGTGACCAAGACACTGCCTCACAAAAATTATGGAAAATTCAGGTGATTGTAGAGTAAATAAAGAGGGAGACAGCACTGGAGAGTCAGTTGTAAGACAAATTTTAAGAGATATTTCATGCTATTACAAGGAAAATCTACTTTATCTTATAGGCAATAATAAAACTATAAAAATCCTCAAACAGGGCAATTAGATGACCATATTAACTCTATTAGTAAAATTATAAGTTGATAGTTACAATACTCTGTGTATTTTGATTCATGAGTATTGGGATATTGGTGTTTTCTATAGCACAGTATTTAACTATAAAAAAGATTTGGATTTAAATTCCTATTGTGCAAAGAACTATTAACTTTAGTTGGCAATTTAGCCTCTTTCTAATTATGTCAAATTCATCCTCTTTATGCATATGGCTGCTTTGACTCAATGATTAATTGAGAAACTAGATGTAGAGAACTTACCTTTCGATACATAGACAGCAATGACTGCTAGCATTTTTGAATGAGAGGCTCATTGTCATTTCAATGTACAATATTTCAGGTAATCACTGGCTTAACCATGCTCAATTGCAGGGCAGGTTTTACCTCAAGATACATCAAAAATAACAATTGAAAATACGTATGCCAAAAGCCCAACTCTAGATTCTAATTCAGCACCCCTGTAACAAGGTCCAAGTGTCTGCATTTAGGTTCCAGGATGTTTCAGAGGCACAGTCGCAACCCAGAAGATGTCATGAAACACTGCCTTTAGAGTGCCTAGAGTAAGTTTCACTTAAAAAGCTTAGCACTTGAGCTGGAGTTTGTCACCTCTGCACTTCAGCTTCCACCATCATGAGGGAAGAGGAATCGTGTTCTTGTTCAAATGAAACAACATTGCAAGACCTGGCTCACAGCCGGAGGTGATAATACACGGCCAATTTCGACGAAGGAAGCCAGAGAAAGCGACCGAAAATAACCATGGTACTCAGCTCACATTTCAATCACTCAGACGGGTCCAAAAAGTCATGATGTCGCCAACAGTCAGAAACCAAGACAAGAAGAAAAAATATATTTATATATCCACAGCTACATGAACTTTCAGAGCAAACAGCTGATGAGTGGGAGGGGAGGCAGAGATGAACTGGAGGGTCCCAGAGCTGGAAGGCAAGGCAGATGATCAAAAGGTGAGGCAGGGCAGCAGGAACCAGGTGAGCTGCAAGGAACAGGCATGAAGAACCAGCAAAAGGGAGGGCTTGATTCCAAGGCCATCTTCACGGGCTGCTTCTCATAGGCTTCCTGCTCTAGCAGGAGCCAGTCTAGGCCTGTAGGTGGAAGCGAGAAACGCATGAAAATGGAGAAGAGAAAGGCGAAGCAAGCAGCATCAGGTCTCCGGTGAAAGGGCAGATACCCACCAGGACACAAAGCCACCAGGAAACCATAGTTATTGCTCAGATAGAAACTTACAAGCAGGAAATTATGACACATGCCCAAAGTATGTCAGCATAATGTATATTTTTAGAAAACAATGGAAACAGTACTTCCATTCATAGATTCATCTACTCATCTTTACAAAATGGCAATAATTGAATTCCTTTGATTGCCGAGCCCCACGGCCAAGTTCCTAAAGACCATATTACAGGGTAAGATCCATCTTAGTATGATGTAGGAAGTCTTAAGATATAGTTAATACTAGGTTATCAGGAGCACGTCTCAGTGGAAGTGAAGCGTTAGCACGGTAGATAGATAGCATGTTCAAGGACAGGATGGTGGGGTCAGAGTAGAATTCTTACGGAGAAGTGGTTCATCATGACTGTTTTAAATGTTTCATGGTGCAAAAGACTATGGACAAAGGAACACAAATGACAGGCTTTGTTAAAATGTGGGTTATTAAGGAAAAGGAAAGGACGTGAAGTCGGATGGAAAGGTGGCAGGAAGGAGTCTGGGAGGAGTAAGCAGGACGGGAAGAGTGACAATGACCAAAACACAGTGTATACAATATATTAAATAGTCAAGGAATAAAGCAAATTCTACAATGGGAAATAAAAATTAAAACTATATGGATGCTAAGGAGTACAAATAAATTCAAACATACTCATATCAGGCAAGTTAGAGTGACAATTCTGGTTAAAAATAAGCTGGTTTAAGCACTTGAGAGCATACGATATAAACAACAAATTTCTGAGTAGAACCCCAGAAACACAGGCAATAATCCCAAGACTGACAAATGAAATTCCATGAAAGTATAAAGCTTAGGCACAGCAAAAAGGAACTATCAACAGAATAAATGGCCTATAGGATGAGAGGGAAATTTGTCAGCTATAGTTCAGACAGGAGGCTAACATTTAGGCATCCTGAAAAGTTGCCAAAATAAAACACCAAACAAGCAAAACATCTAAACAACAAAGTGGCCAACTGTCATAACAGAAAGTTTTCAAAAGAAAAGTACGAATAGCCAGTGAGCGCCGTCAAAGGTGTCCAAGGACTCCAACCATCAAACGATGCAAATTAAAATTATTTTAAGAAAGCCACCTCATCGAGTCAGAATAGCCACCATCAAGATAACAAATGGTAACAACAGAGATAGGGATATGGGAAAAGAGGGACCCTCATTCATTGTGAGTGGCTGCGTAAACTTTGCAGTCACTACACAACTCAAAGTCAATGACAACATTTTTTTCAGAAGGGAGAATTCATTTAGGACATGAAATACTTGAGTGAGACTCTGTGGCATAAGTCTGGGCAACCATTCCAAAAAAATCCAGATATTTCCATCATTAGGAATTATATTAAGATCTCACTTAGTTATAATGTTGCTTACTATATCATTTAATATATGTGTATGTCTTAAGTAAATATGTAATTAAATCTAATGTATGCATACTTACACATTTGTCATTATCAAAGGTGGCAAGTAGGTTCTACTAGAATGTTGATCCTACCGGTCACAGTGAACTTGCCCAGGGAACTCTGTCAAGGAAGCATGTATGACCGCCTTCAAGCTTAGGAGGACTAGACATGATTATATTCCTGCTTCTCTGGCACCTGTCTGCTTTGGACAGGAGGGATGGAGTTCAGTTATTTGCTATCTTACCCTTAGATGCTTCATACACTGAAAAACTTGCTAAGTATGCCCTTGCCACCTAAAGGGTGATTGGCTTCCACAAGAACTGAAAAACAGCCTTGCACATGAAAAATTAGCTTTCTCCAAGGGAGTCTCAGTGGATGAAAAAACACTCTTAAGGGAAGTCCTATGCTCCTAAACATTCTTTTCTGAAGTACCTTAATTCTTAGTCTCTCTAGCAATGGAGAATCCAGCTTAGTCACAGGAGAAGTGTGTTGAATTTCTAAATATACACATCTTGAAGTCAATGTCACTAGATGAGCCTTGTTTATCACAGTTTACTTTTTGAAAGTCACAGCTGTCCTCTCCAGGGCTTCATCCAGCTGCTGCATCTACACTGCTCACTACATCTATGTCTCTATATTAGTCACACTGTGACAAGAGCCCCGGAGTTCTACCATCATGCAAGACCTTCTTAACAACTCTCACAACTATGGCTAACCTGTGAAACAGTGTCCTGACCCCAACATATAATGCCGCACCCCCATAGTGGGCACAGCCCTTATCTCTCCATAACGTAGAAGTGTGCTTACTGGGCTGGCTTCTTGGTTAATGGTTACCTTCAGTGTGGTGCTAGCTTGCCATATCAGACATAAAATTATTGAAGACATTGATTCCCATTTGATAAGAGTCTGTTCCTCATTTACATAAAACTACTGCACTAGCTGCATCCAACCTTCTGCTCAAAATTGCATAGTACATTCAAACATGACAACAAGAGGAAGCTGTTACAATTACAGAGCAGAAGTAACTCTCAATAATGGAATTTCATATTCAAACACAGTTCTCAAGAATTGATGTCCAGCCTTACTAAGTCTCCTTTGATCTCCAGACTCCTACTCAAAAATCCCTTTATGGTGCTTGGTTGTTATTTAAGATATCATATAAGTAAAGAAAAACTAATCATTTCTCCCATTCCCATCCAAACCATCACCACAATCCCGCCCCATCTAAGAAAGCTGTACAGCTAAGCAATTTTTCAGGCAAAAATTCTTGACTCTTTCTCACCATAGACGTCTTATTCAAATGACCAGTCAATCCTGTCAACTCTAGCCAGTCTGAAATATTTCCACTTCTTGTCATCTTTTAGCCTCTAAAGTCATTGCTGCATCTCCAATTCTAAGACCTTTAAGACAGTGGCTAACATGACTGCTTGCTCTCTTCCTTAGGTCATCAGGTTTCAGAAGGCAGGCATGGCAATCATTTTGTGCTTCCCTGTGTTTCTAGCAGCTGCCATACAGAAGCTGCTCCGTAAACTTACTGCTTCTTTCCGTGGAACCACGATTACACATAATTAGAATACATAGACTTCCCTCCAAACCCTTCCAAATATCTCGCCCCAGACTTCTTTAAAATCTGTGGCCTCCTTTTCTCATTGGTGGCACCACCTTTTTATTATAGAATTGTCAACAGTATTCTTAGGTGTGCTAGTAAGACTGCAGACAACTTATGAATATTTGTTTCTTCACATATAAAATAAGGCAAACTAGAGTTTGAGGCCAACTTGGTCTGCAGAATGAGTTTCAGAACAGCTGGGACTACAATAGAGTAACACTGTTGCCAAAAGACTAAATAAATAGGAAAATAAATAAATAAATAAATAGGCAAATTAAGCAATCTATAAATTCCCTATCCATGAAAATCTCTACAACTGTGTGTGTGTGTGTGTGTGTGTGCGCGCGCGCGCACGTGCGCAAAGCTAACTGGAATTATAGAATATTCCTTTTCTACTCAATCCACTCTATGATTTCCACTTGGGTCCCTTTTGGTTTTATATCTGATAATTCACACGTAGCACCACTTCACAGAGCACTTTTATTTTTGTCACTTCCTTTGACATTCACCTGAAAGTCCTTGGACATTGTGCTATTGCTACCTCACAGAGGACACTCTATAGGCTGAGAGAGGTTAAGAGATTTCTTTAAATTTGCCATCTATCACATTTCATTTAACCAATCTATTATGAATAAAGCATAATAGTCAATATTATAATTTTTATAATCATGGTATGCACCAGGAACTTTCTAAAATATTATTTAGACTAATATTTACCACTACATATATGACTTAAGGAATCCTAACACTTTGTTCCAGTCTTCATAAGGGTTTATAGAGGTCTCTAATGCAATGCACCTTTAAGAGAGTTTTTACCAGTCTGTTTGAGTGTTGCAATGGCTGGTCTTTAGGTCAATTTGAATGGGTTAGAATCATCAAGGCAGCAGACCTCCGGATGAGTCTGTGAGGGAGTTTCCAGAGACATGTAACTAAGAAGGGAGACTCGCCCTGCATATACAGTACTTTTTCATGGGCTGGAATGAAGGTGGAATAAAAACGAAAGGAATCTAAGAGCAAATACTTATCTCTCTGCCTGCTGCTGCAGACACAATGTGACAGCCCAGACCTACCAACGTGTGTTCTCTGTTGAGAGGTTCCCTCTTAGCATGTGAACCAAAATACATTCTCCCTTCTGTAAGCTTTCCACCCCCCACTGAGGTATTTTGTCACAGCAATGAGGAAAGAAAAGACCCATGAGACCAAAACTCGCTCCTTCTCAATACAAGAGGACTGACTTCTCCCACTGTGTATGACTTTGTTTTTGTTTGTTTGTTTGTTTTTGTTTTGTTTTGTCATGAACTCAGGTATCTTTTTTTGACTGAGTCCTTTTTATTTGCATTTTCATGATTTTTTTATTTATTAAAAATTTCCACCTCCTCCCCTCCTCCCATCTCCCTCCCACTCCCCCCTCTTCCTCCCCCTCCCTCTCCAGTCCAAAGAGCAGTCAGGGTTCCCTGCCCTG
>LOEQ01002471.1:82952-102011 GCA_001685075.1 Bramus lutescens
CCCTCCATCCAGATCTAGGAAGGTGAGCATCCAAACAGACTAGGCTCCCAAAAAAACAGTCCATACAGTAGAATCAAAACCCAGTGCCATTATCACTGGCTTCTCAGTCAGCCCCCATGGCCAGCCACATTCAGAGAGTCCTGTTTGATGACTTTGAATGAATGACTGCCTCCAGAAAGCTGCTGCAATGAGTAGGCGTTAGGACAATTTCAAAGGTTTGACTGCCAGTTAGCATGCCAGTACGGGCAGGGGAAATGCCATGTAGTTCCACCCCTAGATGAAAAGCTACAGGTGTTCAATGACTGCTGAGAAGAAAATCAATTTCCTCTACAGATGACCTCCTAAACAGGGTGTACAATCTCAAATGGTCATCCCTGGACATATATACATATAAACAACAATAAAGTAGGGTATATATCCATGTGTGTATACATACATATATATGTTACACATACATGTGTGCATACGTGTGTACATAAAGAAGAGATTGTGAATTTGGAAGGAAGAAGAAGAACAGGAATGACATAGCTACTGTACTAATGTGTGAAACTCTCAAAAATTAAAGTTAAAGAAAAATAATGAAAATTTAGCTTCAATTTAGGCTACATGTATTTGTTATATCCACAATTTCAAACGTTCCTTTTATATCCATGCAGTATGTTGTCAAGGAATGATGACCAAAACTGTTGGGAAGCCCTCCACCTTGGTTTCACAGCATAATCAGCACTGTGCCCACTCTGGTGAAAAGCATTTCTACCAAGATTTCTATAGTGATATTTTGTTTGTGAGCTAACAAAGCTTGCCTGAAGATCAGAGTGCAGAGCTAAGACACTAGATAGCCATAGAGGCCAGGCACACACCTTTCATCCCAGCACTCAGGAGACAGAAGCAGACAGACTTCTGTGAATTCAAGGTCACCCTGGGCTACAGGAGATTGAATCTGTCTAAAAGAGAAACAGAGCTCACACCAAGGTGAACCCAGCACTTGTGATCACAGGCCTTTAATACCAGTGCTAGGGAGTTGGAGACAGGAGTGATATGGCTGGACAGAGAAAGGAATATAAGGTGGGAGGAGATAGGAGCTCTGAGGTTTTGTAGAGAGAGTATTCAGTCTGAGGATTCATAGGGACAGGATTGCCCCTTTGGTCTGAGGATTCAGTAGAGGTAAGAACTAGTGGTTGGTTGCTCTGCTTCTCTGGTCTTTCATCTTACACCCCCTAAAATCTGACTCCAGGTTTTTATTATTGAGACCAATTAGAATTCATGCTACAGATTTACCTTCTCTTTCCATTTCTAGTCTGCTTAACCCTTGTCTGGATGGTCTGATATGGAGCTGCCCATCAATCAACTTCTTTGCATGATAGCTTTCAGTCCCAACCCTCACACCCAACCTACCACACGTTATGTTTTTAACATTTCAGTCTTCTGTATGAAAATTTGGTGATGTTTCCTTCAAGCAAGTGGAATCTACATTACAGGTGAAAGACCTGGATAAATCCAGACTCCCCCCCCCCAAGCAGGAAAAGATAGAGCCAAAAATCTAGGCAGGGAGAGAAGAATCAGAAATCTAGGATTAGTCAGTCCAGTGACTCTGTTTCAGGAACTAGCATAAGATAAAGTTAGATTGTAATCTTGAGAATAATCTTGAGAAACAGGGAGTTGCCCCCTTGTGATCATCACTGATATTTTCGGAATTTTCTATGATGCCCTCCCTACCCCCTTCGGATTACTGGGCTGTGGTTTCTTCCCTTAAAAACCCCTTCTCCCAGTTACTCGGGGTCTAACTCCTCCCCTGCGTGGGATATGAGTCTGGGCCCCAGTGCACTGGTTCCTGTCTTGTCAAACAAACCTCGTGTGATTGCAGCAAGGACGGTCTCTCGTGAGTTACTGGGGAGATTGTGTTATCCCAAGACTTGAGTGAGAGTCTCCCCTCACTGGGGGTCTTTCACGGGGATAGGGTTGTTTCACTTTAAAACTAACTGACCAAATTTCTATTGTATTTTTTTCTTTTAGCTCCACAATATCTTTAAAGGATTCAAAGGTAGGTCAAGGGGCACAGTACCTGTTGGCTGGGCTGTTGGCAGAGGAAACCAATTCCTAGGGCACAGTCCTGAAAGAACCTAAGTCAAACTGATGAGGGAAATGCAGGACAACCAGCAATTTTAACCCAAAGCCATGAGGTGTGTGTGTGGGGACTTACATCCATCCATTAAAAGACAATAGAAGATTAAATTCAAAGGTGGGATCTGAACAGAAGTTGAGGGGGTGGAAAAGTGCATACTAATATCTATTAATGTCAAGATTTAAAAGGAAAGAGAGAGATGGAGGGAGGGAGCTGGAGATGTCAGGGGAGGAGAAAGGGATTTATAAAACTATCTGAGTAGAAGTTTAGGGACTATGGTGCTACCCAGAGGAAAGGGGATGAGACAAGGCAGGAACAACCTTTCCTACAAAATGCTTCCTGCAGGAATACAAATGCAGAGTAAAAGTAAAAAAAAAAAAAAAGAAAAAGAAAAGAAAAACAGCAAGAAACTCTACCGCCCCCTAGGCATGCAGAACTCTAGCCAGCTGTGGTGGATGCCCTTTACCCTTAGTTGATTAGAGAAAGAGCCAACTGTGAGGGCCAGCCATGATAAGCTAAGTCTTCCCAAAGGAAGTTCTTTACTTCATCTGCCAGAGTAGAGATCGGCCCTCTATAAATTTAATAAGAGGCCTGAGTCTCAGTTTCCCCTGAAGCAATACTTGGTAGCAGGAAAGAACCACAAGCTGAGATTACCCAGCCCCCACCCAAGAGCAGACCATTCAAAGGAAATGCCTGGCATTCCAAGCCCTGTAGATAGAAACACCTGCTAGTTAGTGCGCACTCACCAGGACACCCCTAGACAAATGTCAGCCAATCAGGGGTCCTGAACCTCAGAGACCCCTCACCCCCATCTTTACTACTATAAAAACCCAGTTCTAACTGAGCTCGGAGCTCTCTGGTTATTCCAATGCGTTGGACATGAGGAGAGAGTTCGAGTTTGCAAACTTGCATAAAATAAAGGCTCTTTGCTTTTACATATGGGACTTGGTTTCCTTGTTGGCTTGCAGGGATTGCGCAGATTTGGGCATAATGCCAACAGCTAGTGGGGAAGAGTTCTAAGGGCTTGGAAGTTCAGGGCAGACTTCTTGGAACTGTAATATTTCTGGTGAGAGCAGACATCTTCCTATTGGTCTCTTCAGAATCTCACCTTTCCAGAACGGCAGATAGAAAAGTTGTTGCTTAATTTTGCATTGTAAATTAAAACAGGATTTCTCTCCAGTCTCTGGAATCTTTTCCCCCTTTCCTAAAAAGAGCACAAATTCGATCTCTGTTTCATTAGCTATTAAAGAAGTTAATTTGTTATTATTGTTTTTGTCCGGGCTGTTATCTCCTAAGAACCAGAAAGTAAATGGCCGTGTATGTCCCCAGGTCGGAAATCTGAGCACTTAGACAAACACCTTGCGAGGAGAAAGTAGGCAAGGTCATTAATGAACTTGGAAAGGGTCGGCAGCTGCACACGTGTTCTCAGTTGGCTCCTTAGGTGATTCCAAGGAGACTTTGCTCGAGAGGGGAATTCTTCCAAGGACGGGCTATCCTAAAGGCCACCTTAGGTTCCTGCTGCTGTTTCCAAGGTTTTACAGAGTACTTCTGCCCCAGGCCCACAGCCGCCCCCACCCCTCCTCCTGGGCTTCAGTGTAGCCCTGCACAACAGACACTCATCTCCCGCCCTAGATGGGGCTCCCCCAACTGGCGGGAACTAGAGGCACTGCAGTGCGACACCCCACCGGGAGCTGAATCTCTAGCATGAGCTTGTGATCTACGCAGGCCCTGGTGACAGCGGGCCTGACCTTCTTCGGTTTGAGAGTCCCAGAGAAGAATCCTGGGTGTAATCAGTCCTCTGGTAGCCAGCGTCTTTGCGTCCCCACCTACCCGTGCCGAGTCTCTGGTCTCCGGCGCGTGTCCCCACGTNGGAGCGGGCCAGGTCCGGCTCCTCCAGCCCAAGCGTAAACCCACTGTCACGCGCCGTGTCGCAGGCCGGCGGCCCAGCCCTGTCCCAGCCTCCAGGGTGCGCGGGGACACCTTCTGGACAGCGCAATGGACATGGTCTGCAAAGGAACCGGTAAGCTGCACGCTTTGGTGTCAGTGCCTGTTGGCACCGGAGGGCAACCAATGCCTTGAGTTCACGAGGACAGAGAGAACGGCTGATCCCAGAACCACCCCCTTTCATTGAAAGAGGTATCTGGGGTGCACTGTACAAACTCAAGGAGGTCACAGGAAATTGGAAACAGGGATGCTTTCCACAGAGGGACACTAAGGCAAAAGCAGCCCTGCCTGATTGGCTAGTCAGACAGTCTGCCTGTAATCTGCAACAGTCAGGTTGGCTGGTTAGACCAGCATGTTGGCCATCAGCTTTGGATGTGCCTTGCCTGATGTTTCTCAGAAGCCAGGCTTGGGAATGCTGTCCTTCGAAAGGGAAGGTTTCACTAAAAAGGGATCTATCTCTAAGAGGTTCTTTGGGGGATGGATCGCTCCCAAGTCCCCAGCCTTCATGTTACAGCTTCCTGGGTGATTTTTTTCATAAAGATATACCGAAGTGAAAAAGATGAATCTGGATCTCATTGCTATGTTGTTGAAAAGGGGGTGCTGTCAACAGCTGTCAGTATGGAATGGGATGGGCTGTAGAATGTGTGAGGAGACATCTAAACCTGCAATTGAAGAAGCCACTTGGGGAGGCTTCTCTCTTGGTGTTTTTATCTTCCCCACTGTGGTGGAGACAAATGAGGGACTTGTCTACTGATTGCCAAGGTCCTCTGCAGGGTCTCACTTTGTGGCCACAGAGCATGGGCAACTCTACTGGTGAAAGCCCTTTTCTAGAAAAGAGCCAAACTTGAACCCCCTGCAGTTCAGAATCCTGCATCTGAGATTCTGCTGCAGCCCTGCCAGCCTGATTGTTTATCCAGGGGTAGTAGAGGAACGGATGGTGGGTGTTTTTTTTTTTTTTCCCAAAGGGAACCCTTAGGGCAAAAGGACTTAAACAGGCTTTCTCTGACAAACTTTCTCCGCGTGGCATTTGTCACTTTGAAAGCAGCAATATTACTATAATGTAAATGTTGGTTACTTTATTTGACAAGGGCGCTATTTAAATAAAAGAACATGTAAAGGGAGCGCTCAATCGGCTTTAATTTGTATTTCATTAGCTTGACAGGGACTTTATAGTTAAAGTCTTTAAGGTAATGTCTTACTAAAACTAAGCAATCAGATATATTAAGTGAGCCACTCTGAAAATATTGGGCCCCGATTTTGTATTTTTATTTACTTTGAGTGTGTGCACATGCATGTGTACTTAGGTGCATGGATCCTGCGGATCCTGTGCGCGGAGTTTATGGGACAACTTTTAGGAGTTGGTTCTCTTCTCCTACCTTACGGGTTTGGGGGTAAACTGTGTTCATAAATGATTCTCTCTTTAAGAAATCTGGGGCCAGGCGGTGGTGGTGCACACCTTTAATCCCAGCACTCAGGAGGCAGAGACAAGGCGGATCTCTGTAAGTTAGAGGCCAGCCTGGTCTACAGAGCTAGTTCCAGGAGAGGCCAGGAGAGGCGCCAAAAACTACAGAGAAACCCTGTCTCGAAAATCAAAAAAAAAAAAAACTGGGCATATAAATTCAAATTTGGATTTTTAAGATCTAGCCTTTTAAGGAGTTTCTACTTTGAAGATCAGAAGAATCCCCATAATATTCAAAGGCAATCCTAAAGAAGTCAGGAAGCTAAATCATTGGTAGTCCTGGAGACTAAGTTCTTTGCAATACTAGACAAGTCTCTTTATATGCTTTCTCCATGGAGAATACGGGACTCCAATACAGGACTCCAAAACTGTCCGTTTTACTGGTGTCCTTAATAATTTCCACCATCGTCAAATATGAGCTACTTTATTTACTTAATATTATTTAAACACACTGTTTTTCATTAGACTTTATCTGTGAAATGAAACCCACAAAATACCAAGTTTTATATGTTATCATTTTTCTACACAGTATATATGCATATATAACTTTTAAAGAGTTATTTGGGAATTACCCCAAATCATCTGTGAACCCTCAGTTGTAGACTTGGCACATGGAAAGAGAATGCAAGGTGGGAGCATGCTCTAGGGAGTGACTAGGAAGCCTCTTCCCCAGAACATCAGAGAACGTATTAGAGTCAAGTATCCTTATTTTGAAATTAACTCAGAAATCACATAATCACAGTATATCTCCTGGCACCCCACTGCAAATTCTCAGTAATATTATCATGTAGCACTTTCCAGATGCCTCGCTGAAGTACATATGCCTTCCCACATGCCCCAAGCTGACAGACAGCCTAGGGGCCAGATTCAACCCACAAATGTATTTACTTCGTTTTAAAAATCAGGAAGATGTTTACTTAAAAAAAGGTTGAAATTAAAATTTTTAAAAATTAAGAGAATTTGCTTTTAGAAATCCAAATTTCTAGTTTTAGAAGGGCTGACGGGCTTTTCCTAGCAAGGGCACAGGCTTTTCCTCAGAGGGCATCCACTGCTTTTCTACTGCTGGTACACTGACCACTGAACTCGCTTATCTACTGGCATAAGCATCTGAGCTTCGTGACTTATGCCCTAAACCACCTTCCAGATCTACTAGTCCCACACTATCTGTAGATAAATAAATAAAAGTAAATTGAGCTAGGTATGGACAACGACATTACTTTGAACAAAAGCCAATCTCTAAGCACCAATTTTTCCTTACTAACTGCTGAGAAAACACTTCATGTCAGTTAAATTTTTAAATATTTAAGATATTTAAAAGTGATATATAAGTACTTAAATATTTAAATAAAAATTAAAATGAATTTAAATTTCATTAAATTTAACAATTTAAAGATTTAACTGAAATAAAATATATAAAAATATTTACATATTATTTGAAGATTAAAAATGTTAAGTCTTAACAGTTCTAGTGGCCCTTCCTTCTCTAGCATCTGAAACAGCAAAATTAGATGCTTTCTTTTGACATTTGAGCTTTTGGGTGTGCAGTGGGGATCTTTTCTCTTCTCCACGGTTCTTTAGAGATGTTCACAGTGCTGCCATGTGGCTGTTGATTCTTTCCTGATGACAAAAGATGCCACGCAAAAGCCTGGCCACGATCATCCAGCTGTCAGATGTGCTAAGTGCTATTATCCACCCTAAGCCACTCACAAGCTTGGTTCTGCAGGTTTTACCTTGGCAATTATTTTTGTTTCCTTCAAATATAATTCAAATGAATTTGGTTTTTGTTTCTTTATATTTTTTCAAGCGCAGTTAAATAACGTTTTAATCTTCCTAATCTCTGAAATGAAGTCTTCCTGTATCACATGTGTCTGAAATCAAAACTTTGGATTTTTCACTTATTCACATTAGTTGTATTAGCAGTAATATTGTTTATTATCATATTTTGCTTGAATATTTAACTAGCTAAACCTCATCATTGGCTGCACTAAATGGTAGTAAAATAGTAGAATGAGATGATTCGGCCCTCTAAGTTGAACTGCAAGTGGAATAGAGAAGGAAACGACAATAAGAAGCTATCTGTTTCTCAAAAAAAAAAAACCTGAATGTATAAAATAGGAATTTAATCTCAAAAGAGAACAATTTTTCTTATTCCCCACAGAAAATGATGAACCTCTGCGACCCACCTAAGACAGTTTCCTGAATTAAAACCATAAAAATGCACTACCCGTGCACCTCTTTCCCTGGGGGAGAGTGGCTTATCTTGTACTATGAGCAGAGAATGGGATAGAGGATAATATTAACCAACCTTCTCCCTACTTTCTTGGTTTAACTTGCGCCCAGAGAAACTCAATCTGTAATTTTCATCAATTTCACACCATTAATACACATTAAACTAATTTTAAAAGCCATGGAGTCATAGTCTGAGTGAGTAGGTGCTATTAATGACACCTTTGACGCATTTATTAAAATGATGCGTGCCTTTGAAAGGGCCATTGTGTTTCCATAAGATAGAGGGGAGTAAACTTTATACTATCTAGGTGAACATCCTTTCATACTCATTTGTCTCTTATGTATGAAAAAGAAAGATGGATATAATCAGATTATATATTTTTTGTTAATTGTATCTTTTATATTTTGAGATTATAATGTAATTGTGTTGTTTCTGCCTTCCCTTCCCTCCCTCTAAACTCCCTTGTGCACCCTTTCTTGTTCTCTTTCAAATTCATGGCCTTTTTTCAATCGTTTTTTGTTGTGTGTGTGTGTGTATACACATATGTATTCCTAAACACATCAATACAAACTTCTCAGTCTGTACAATTGTACCTGTATATATGTTTCAGGGCTGATCATTTACTACTGGATAACCAATTATTGTCTCTTCCCTGGAAAAGACTTTCATCCCCTTTCAACATTCCTTACTTGCTTATAGTTCTTTGTATAAGGTTGAAGATTAGTGTGTTTGTTGCTGTTGTCCTTGTTCGGCTCATGCTTTGGTAGTCAGGTTGATGAGACTTTGTGTGTGTGTAGCTTTTATCATTCTTAGGAGATACAATCTCACAACAAACTCACTGATTCTCTGGCTTTTACAATCTTCCCACCCTCTCTTCTGCAATGATTCCTGAAATTCTGTCATCTGGACTGACAATGCGCCCGCCAAAAGCCAAAGACCACATAGCAAAAACCTCAGCACTAGGCATGATAAACCCTCTTTTCATTTGTTGATCAGGATTGTTCAAGAAAGTCCCAAAACACTAAAGACTATTGCTATTGCCCTTGATGTCCCTCTGGGATAGGAGAAATAAGCTCCTGTTGTTGAAGACACCTGTACTTGAGATACAGGAAGCAGAGACCTCTGAGCTAGAACTGACCTAAAAGGACTAGCTTCCATGGTACCAGAAAGCATGAAGTAAGCTTCCAAAAATAGGGAAGTAACCAACTGTCCTTCCTAGCTGCTTATGATGCTTATGAACCACAACCACCACCCTCATGGCATGATAAACCGAAGGAAGGGTACAGTATTAGCCTGGAAGTAACCTACAGCTCTCTGATTGGACTTAGAACTCACTCAACAAGAAGTAAGTCATGCCTAGTACTGGAAAGCCTAGCAAACTCCCGAGGTTAATGAAGTCATGGATCTTGGAGAAGTACCCTCAACCACCAATCTGCTAAACCAGTATAATCCTCCACTGCATCCTAAATATGTGTCCTTATACCCAGAGGTAAGAAAAGGAAATTTCTCTTTGCAAAAATTGGAGATTATTATAGAAAACCATAATCAATCAAAAAGTAGAATTGTGGAATCTAGTCTGAACTGATCTATCTTCAAAACAGCTCTTACACCTAAGGCTATTTATTTTTTATTGCTGAAAATATTTTTATCTTATGATACATTCTGATCATGGTTTCCTCTCCCCTATTTCCAGATCATCCCTACCTCCTCAACCATACAAATCTTTTGTGATTGGGGGGGGTTTCTTTCTGTTTCTGTGATTCTTATGCTTTTTCTTTGTTATTGTTTGCTTTTCATTCTGGCTTGTTTGTTTTCATTTGCGTGTTTGTTTTCTGAGTTTATTCCTTAACCCTAACCTAAGCGAATGTTTCTAGTAGCTCCTGCAGGGTCTTGGGAGTTCTGTCCATGGTGCTGAATCTCTCTCTTTCTCTGAGGCCCAACCTTCCACTACATGAAAAGGGAAGACTGGTATTTCTCCAAGATAACAACTTTAAAAATACGAATATCAGGCTGGATGGTGTTGGTACACACCTTTCATCCCAGAACTCGGGAGGCAGAGGCAGCCTGGTCTACAAAGTGAGTTCCAGGACAGCCAGGGTTACACAGAGAAACCCTGTTTCAAAACATAAAGCAAAATAAACAGACAAAAACAAAAACAAACAAAAAAACATAAATATAAATTGAGAAATTTATGTATTATACAACTATGTAATTATTATAGAAGAAAATGTGAAAACATTATTAGTTTGTGTATTTGAGGAATTTGGGAGGGAAATAGCAAGTGTTCTACCTTGGTTTTTCATCTTTTAACTCTTACAATTCCTTCATTTACAAAACTGTACTATGGCAATAATATTGTTGATCACTAACTTCTGTTCATTTGCCAGAAACTTTTCAGTATATATTTTGAAAGGAGAATACTTTGAGTTTTCTTCATGCAATTTCAAGCAAAGCAAAGTCGTGCACATTCTAATAATGAACCATAATTTGCATTCCTTTTTACAAACCCATAGAACACTAATGATCAGCTTTCAGATTAATTCACTGAGATATATAGTTCTGAGGATAATAAGCCATAAAAGTTAATAGTTGTTGAACATATATTGAAAATAATACCACATGCAGGGCATATCACTACAACATAGCATCAGTAAGGGACTGAGCCATTTGGGTATTTTTTACTGATTTATTATATTTATTCCCTAGCTCAGTTCCTAACATATAGTAAGTGTTTAGTTCCCATTAGTTGCATAAATTAGTATCTGAATAATAGGAGAAATACAAAAAGAACAATAATTAGTGGCACTGATCATATGATACCAACTCTAAGGTATTGCCTTTAGAAAGGAAATGCATTCACCAGTTAGCAAATTAGGGAATCATTAGCCATAATTCTGTTTTACCCAATGTATTAAAATATTAAGAGCAAAAATAAGTATGTTTTTTATTTGTGTGTATTAAATGCTACATACTTGGTGTGTTTCCTCTATAGTATGTCTTTAATATTCATATAGCTATTATCATTTTTTTTCAAATGTGAGAAGTTAACCAACTTGCTTAAATAATCTGGCAAATAAATAAGAATTAAAAGTTTTTAATGACTAATTTTTGGCTTTTAAGCAACTATTATCCCCAAATTTCAGCCAACTTTAGCACTTGAGTGCCGTATCATTTTTTTATATCACCATCTAAGTTAAAGCTCTTCAAAACTCTGCCCCACCTGACCAGTTTACAGCAAATTCTCACACATAAATACTTTTCCTTTTTTAGGTAGCTGGGGTTACCTGGGATATAAAGAGAATGACATCATGGAAAATGAATAACAGCTGGTGCTTTCAGTCAGCAATGTTTCCTGACACTCCACTAGAGGAATCATTTCCAGCAGTGTATTCTCCCCCATGGTAAATGGTGTCTAGTTACAAACTGAGGGAAATGCCCTGCAAAGGGAAATATCTTCTACTTTCCAACAAGGCCTATATCAAACATTTGGACATATTGACCAATTCTGAATTACACATTAAAATGATTACAGAAACATCACTAATAAAGCCGCCAGCTGTTTTTACATTTCCCCAGTGTGATTGCTATTTTATGTTGTCCTTTTGAGAGCAGAACTTGCAAATCCAGCACCTCTTTTGCATTGCTAATCATCAGTGGCATGCATCCAGAAAACTCACCAATCATCTTAAATCAACTCAAAAATAACAATATTCCCATAAAGAGTGTTGGGAGAAAGGAATCTGTAGAGAAGTTATAGTAAGTTTGCAAAATTCTTACCATTCATAAATTAGCACTCTGACATCCAGTGAAGGGAATCAAAATTGAAAACTTAACTAAAGTAAATACTGATAAAAACATTCTATATACTAGGAATCCCTCTTTATTCCATTGCGAAAGGCAAAAGACAATCCAGGTTTGTTTATTTGGTGAAATAATGACAGAGCTATGTATTAGATGAAGTGGCTGATAGGTTATTCATGCACTGATGTGATTATGTATATGGTTAAATATCCAGACTTATACATGTATGATGATAGCTCCATCACCTCCTCTGAAAGGCTTTTCCTGGGCATTGTCCAATTATCTCATGTAAGGAGAGGAAAATGAACATTAGTCACATGAATACAGAGAAAGGGGATTTAAGGAAAGAGCTTCAAACTCCTCCTAAAAACTTTAAATCAAATATTAACAACTCACTTTGGATTTATTGAATACAGTAATAATAGCATTAAACATCATTTAAATTAAGCTCCTTCATATTTCAAAATGTACCATGTTAGCACATAAATAATTATAGGGCTAGCTGGTTTTTTTTCCCTTTTTCATGAAGGTAACTTTTTCACAGCATTTTTGATACCATTATGTTGTGCTTTTATCTGTAGTTCACTGTCCTTCAAAACTTGTTTGATGATTGCTTTTACACACATCAGTGACAAGTTTTGCACAATGGGAAGAAGAAAATGATGGAAATTTTCAAAGATCTGTCTTGGCTTTCTTCATGCACATTTAAAGTAAACAGAAATGCAATGTTTGTCATGTATGTCTCTTATAAATGAGACCAATAACAAGGTGATAACAATTTTCTAGCTGTCTGGATTTATATTTATTGTGTGCCTTGTTTTGCTAGAATACAAAAGAGGACTCTTCTCCTAGGCCTTACTTGCTCAGTCAGAGTCCTTCAGCTGGAAGCTTTGTCAGAGGATATCAGTGTTTTCTGAGCATGCAGAAATGCAAATGGCAAATTATCATTAGCATTCTACCTAGGACAAAGAGGTACCAGAAGGCACTCTACATCACACAGATATCTCTGCTTTCCAATTAGTGGGTAGACATAGCCCCTTGACTTGAATTCTTTTAAATAAATCTCCATCTCTTGCCCCAGAATTTAAACTTTGGTCTTTGATACAGGATCTCACTCTGTACTCTCAGTTGGCCCAGAACTTCACTAAGCAGTCCAGGCTGGCCTTGAACTCCCAGAGATCCACTTGCCCCTCCCTCCCTCCCTCCCTCACGAGTACTGAAATTAAAAGCATTCACCACCAGAAGTTTGATAACTTCTCCTTTTTAATAGGTGAGCTTGCTTATGATTATGAGCGAGGAATATTTGTTTTGATAGGGGCTATTTTCTTATAAAAGATTTGTCATCAGCTGGGTGGTGGCACACGCCTTTAATCCCAGCACTCAGGAGGTAGGGAAAGGTGGATCTCTGTGAGTTCGAGACCACCCTGGTCTACAGGAGCTGGTTCCAGGGCAGGCTTCAAAACTACAGAGAAACCCTGTCATGGAAGAAAAACAAAAAAGCAAAAACAAAAACAAAGATTTGTCATAATGTAATAAGAAGTTTAAAGAAAAGAGCTTAACTAAGCATTGGTTTTTAAAATAATTTTTAAAGTCTAGTTTTGAAGTTAGAAGGAGTCTGGAGAAAATTTCCATTTTCAAATGAGCATTTAAACAGTGAAGAACTTATCTGCCCTGACTGTCTCCAAAAGAATTATAAATTGTGAAACTTATAATTTATTCTGACTTTTCATTAGGGTAGAGAACAGCTTTGCTTTCATCAAACCACACAAAACTACATTCTGTCACCTTCACTATGATTTTTCTGTCAGCTGATTGACAGAAAAGAAGCTCAAACTGCGGTAGCATGTCATGATTTCCACGCTAGGCAGATTGAAAGTAGCTGGGATTGAGCTTCGGTTAGAGTCTATTCTGAGTTTATTCCAGGTTCTACGGCTTTATCGACCAAGCTCTGGCTTAGAAAGTAACTGAGAACTAATTCTTGATTAGAAATCATTTATCATAAATAAAATTTATTGTGATGGTAGCTGTTTTGAAGTTGTCCGAATTGAATATTTCTACAGCATTTGAGAGTTTTGATGTTTTCCTAGTTTGGAATTAGTATAGTTTAGAGTTTATTTCTGTTCCTAACTGGAACTTCTACACTGTATGTTTTTTAACTTAATTATCTAGTATTTGCATCTTGAAAATAGGTAACATGAATATAATGCTCTATATGAGAACTTGTTGGAGACTCTAGCAGAGAAAACTGGATTTAAATGCTTATGGGTTCCAGTGCTATTTGGCACTAGGGAGACCCAAAGTTAAACTTCCACAAGGAGGAAAAGCTGTTGACCAGTGACCTCAGGCATCTGATTCATAAGGCTTATGGTTTCAGAAATCTATTCCGAAGTGATGGAATCACTGCGACTCAGTTGTGACGTCTCTGATAACACGGAGTCATCGAATTTCCTCTGTGCTTCAAGCCTCCCATCCACCTGGTACCTCAATACCTTATGCTATTTGAGTCAGATGAGCAAACAGTTGCAGAACCATGCTTCTAGTGTGAGAAACAACTCAGAGACGTACGTGAGAATCAGTTAGAATCACATAGTAGGCCCCAAGTAATCCTAGTCTTTTGCCAAGGTGCAGAGCCACTTCCTGAGAAAGAATTGTCTTAAAATTCCTTTGGAACCGCATTTCTTTTTTCTGTGCCTAAGTCAGGTACAGAAAATATAGGTTCATCTTTTTGACAAAGCAGTAAATGACATTCCAAGACTTATCACCAACCACGCTATATATTTAGCTTCAAGAATGTGACACAAATGTCTTTTGTCTTGTGTACTAAGTGTTAATGTATTTAGAGTCAGATCTTGAAAAGTAGAATTTTTTTCCTTTTCTTTTTCTGATTTTCAAAACAGGGCCCTAGATATCCTGGAACTCACTCTGTAGATCAGGCTGGCCTTGAACTCACAGAGATCCATCTCCCTCTGCCTCCCAAGTACTGAGATTAAAGACATGCGCCACAATGTCCAGCTAGCACTTTCTTGCTTGCTTGCATGCTTGCTTGCTTGCTTTGTTTCTTCCTTCCTTCCTTCGTTCCTTCCTTTCTTTCTTTCTTTCTTTCTTTCTTCCATTAAAAAAAAGGTTTAAGGGGTCTTAAAAATTTTATTTTTCTAAATCTAAATATAGCTGTATTTAAAGATTAAAAAACAGTGTCTGAGTTATTTAGCAATGTTTATTATACTCCTCCTGCTTCTGGGGTCCATCTCAGTCCACAGTTTGGAAGTCATCTAAGACAGTTTACTCACACACAAAAGTAAATGAGATTGGACTATGGCTTCATTAACAGGGTTGCTAAAAGAATTCAAGAGATGGTGCCTATTTGAAGTTCTAACAGGGTCCCTGACACACAATAGCTATATATTTCAAGATAATCTTAATATTTGCTCTTTAGTTTATTAGTCTTAGCATTAAAACATCTGCTAAGCCTTAACAATGGGTATGTAAAAATATTTATGCCTTGTAATTTTATTGTTTTTTTTAAATGTGTGTGTGTGTGTGCTATGGGCATCTGCTCTCTTCTTTTATTGTGGGCACAGGGATAGAGCTCAGGTCATCAGACTTGGCAGCTAGAACCTTTACCATCTTCCCAGCCCAGCTCTATTTGTTTTTTTAATGCAGATTAATTCAAAGCTTTACTGGAATGTAATGTGTGTGTTTTTGTAATTGTTTTCAAAATAGTGGAATTTGAAGTTAATCATGCAGAACATATGAAGACTTCTTTTTTCTTCAGCATATACTACAGGGCTTAAATATTTTTAACAACTGGCCACTTCTAAAGCTATTCCTTAAATGGCAGGTTCACGTGTTCCTAATTTCATAAGAAATCCATTCCCTCTCAAGAACTATGACCATTGTTCAGTTTAATAAGAAAATGGCTAAGTCACTTTTAGTCATCATACAACTTTGAAACATCAGTGGACTTATGATTCTCAACATAGAAAATTCTACTGCCTCTTGTTCTCTGCCCATTGAATTCCTTCTAATCTGTATTTGTATAACAAAAATAACAAAGGAAAACAAAAGTTCCTGTTGCTGCATCATGTAGCTAGAGTTACTCAGAGAGTCATAATACTGGGGCCACAGATTCCAAGTCGCTAAACCGCAGTTTATTAAATGTACAACAGACAAAATTGTTTGTATTTGTTACAGCCCTGCCAAGGATAACAGTCTACCTTCTGAGAACTTAATGAATAATGCCTGAAAGAGTTTCCTAAGATGACAGATACATGTAAAAGAAGTGGGATAGAGGAATTCCATTTATCACTTTATCAAGTGATAATTTCAAAATTCACTTTATCAATTTTATTGCTAAGTTCTTATTCGTTATCAAAATTCTACAGATTGGGACAAAATGATTTAGTGGAAAAATAAGGAAGATTTAAATTCTTATTCTTAAATTACATACTGCATTTTTTCAGCCATGTTATTCACTTTTTATAAGCATTCTCAAAAAGAGCTACAGCAATAATTGTTTCCAATTTTTGCCGAGCAGGAGTGCACACTCCTTATTTTTTGTAAGTGAATAGTTATATAGTAAACACAGACTCTCCTGTGTGCCTTCACTAAGTTATAGCCCTAAGTCAGCTAGCTATACATCCTTACAAGAATCACAAAGCCTGCTTAACTCAAAAAACATAAGTGCTATGGCCCCTCCCATAATAGACCAGATATCAGTTTTATTTCATATTTTTACATTTACACAAAACATAGAGTAAAACTAGTTTGAAACTTCTCAAATATTACTTCACTCAAATTATTTTAGGGGGAAGTGCTGTCAGCCTAATTCATAGAGTGGGAAATTTAAACTCTAGTGGATCTTGGAACCCTCTGGAGCATTACTGGAAGAACTCACCTTCTGCTATCTTCATTGAATACCCTTCCAACCCCGCCAAAAATGTACCCTTTGAGGTAGATGCTGCATATACTGCTCAGAAAAAAAATATCTGAAGGAATGCCCATGTGTATATATTCCTTCTATTTCAATGGCACGCATGAATAATGAATATTAAGCTTATGAAACACACACTCAGATATACCCTTTCCCTCTTTTTAAACTGTACTGCTCCAGTACTGAGGAAACAAATGCTACTAAAATAACGCTCTCAGATTTAATATGGTGTACTCCTAAGTATAGTTATCTCCATACAAATTTAGTCCACTCTGCCAAAAAGAATTACTCTGAAGATAGAAAGCCAGTATCATGCATTGAAGTGAGGTTTTCATACCTTCTTGCTATACTATAAATAGGAAAGATCAAATAACTTCAACTAGAAAATAGTGTGGGAGATATTGTTTTAATCTTTTGTAAAGAATATGCAGAATTTAGCAGTAAAGAGAAGAAATTCTATGCCAAGGTTCCATCTTCCTCCCACCTCTGTCCCTTCCCATTTTCCTTCTCTCCCCCTCCCTGTCCTTTCAAGTTACGCATTACACATGGAAGGAATGGAGAAATAAAGCCACAGAAGGGAAGGGATGAGGCTGGTTTGGTGAAAAGGTGTTCTGGGAGACTTGAAGCAAATGTTCTTTACTTCAAACCTGTATTTAAACACCCTACACTTAAATGATGAAAGATACGGTATAGAGGTGAAACAGCCTTTCTGCTTCATTTAGTAGTGTTCACAAGATCAACAAGTAATTTTACAATGGCCTTCTGTGATAGTAAACACTATGGGAAAAACATCATCGTAAGAGGTATGCTAGGATGCATAAAAAATTGGAACCGTTTCAGTTAATATTATTAATGATGTGTTTTTCCGAGATTTTAAAAAGATAAATGGTGCTGTCATGGATGTGTTCATATACACATGTGATGGCGATACCTTGTAACAGAATAAAAGAGGAAGCTAGTCTCTACATCATAAAAGATGTATATTTGTGTTTTGATCACAGTTTTATTACAATTGCTAATCTTTTCTTCGTCATCGTTAAGCACTGGTCTGTACCTTTCAGCTGAAAACATGGCGGTGATGATGAGTGCCCATCAGTTACTTAGGGTTAAAGTACCTTATTCCATATGCATACAGGGATCTCCCAGTTCAAATGCAAAGCTAGCATTAAAGGGCAACCAACACTACTTGCATAAACACAATTCTAATAAAACAACAGAGATATGTTTAATCTAACAAATAAATGTCCAACTAGAAACTCTGAAGTCAATTAAAGTATTCTTCCATGTTTTAAATAATATCGGCAGGCTACCTAGCATTTTCCTTGGACAAACAGAAGAAAGCTACAGAGAAGAAAGGAACAACCAAGAGTAGCTTATCTTGAGATAGGTAGACTTAGATTTCTCAACTTACACTACAGGCATTAAAACAGACAGCATTTGTGTAAAACTGACATGATATTAAATCAGAAGAAACAATGTCCTGTTGAAATTCAATGCTTTGATATACTTTGCATGACACTATATATAAATATAATTCAATCAGATTTTATGGTTATTTGTGTCAGAGTCAATAAATATTTTCAATTTCATAGAGTGGTTGCTTTGTAGAACTAAATACATCAGAGAAGCAAGCCTCAATTCCTACTGTCTAGTGACATTTTGTTCTGTTTTCAGTGTCTCTCCTTTTATAGGCAAGTGTCTGACATGTGGATAACCTTTAGTCCATTTGAACTTAATATTTAATATAAGCAAATTAAATACACATATTTACTAGTAGTCATAAAGTACCATAATAAAAGTTGAGAAAATTTTCAAGTTATAAGTTCCTGAGGTTGAGTTACTGGCACAGACTTTTTCCACTATTGATCTTCTCTTGGATTATAGGTTTGGAAAGAAAATATTTACCATTCAGCATTGCCTTGCCTCAGTCTGAATCATATTCATCTCGTAGTCGTCTAAAACATTCATCTTTGGCAGAAATGGCCTGAAAGAGAAGGATACTAGTTTGATATTTTTAAATTTTAACATAAAAATTAGGGGCTTTGCTTTTACTTATCGTGTGAAATTATAGGGTGACACTCATCTCAGAACAGGAGTTTGTCTTCTATTCTTCTAGTGTGCTTACATACAGACAAAATCAGTCAAATTACATTGTATTCTGGGGTTATACTTTAGAAAAAGCATGTTAGGACAGAGAAAGTATTGATGGTATAAAATTCTTTAAATTGCCCATTAAGTTTACTACAGTCAGTTTTCTTATGAAATTAGAAAAGATTATTTTTCTTTAAATACAAGATAATATTGGTGGCTTATAACTAGAGCCCTAATATTCAAACTGTCTCTTTAAAGGCTTGAAACGCAGAGTTCAGTGAGTTGGGAGAACCAAGGACATAAGTCATGACCAGCACATCTGTGTCTATTTCCATCTCCACTGTCTCTTCATCTCTCTCCCCGTCTTCTCACAACTTGAACAGCTGTTTACCATCTCTTCTTCCTCCTCCTCTTTTCCTTCCTTCTGATCCTCCTCCTTCCTCTCTCTCTCTCTCTCTCTCTCTCTCTCTCTCTCTCTCTCT